>CM062203.1:965000-1140000 GCA_031216445.1 Lateolabrax maculatus | reverse complement strand
CAGCATATGCACCAAACAGCTCAACATATGAAATAACCCACACAAAACCACCGCAGTGATCCCTACACTGACTGATTTAACCAAACTGAGGCCTTCACCAGCCTCCTGACCCCGGGATCCACGGCACTCGCTCTCAACAGGTTCCTTCAAAGCATCCACGACTTTGAGTGTTAGGGTTCAGTCAGAGGGACTGGAGCTGTACTGGTGTTCAGGACCTTCGTGGTGGTGGTTCATGTGGATTTTTAGTTCTGGTTCCTGTGCAGGTTGCAGTCATACTTTGACTCTTCAGGTTCCCGTTTGTGTTTTCATGGCATCATCACATCTGTTCATGTTTAAAGTTGTTAAGCTGAAATAACTGAGTGTTGAACGGTATTTGTACCAGCTGCAGGTTGTTCAGTATATTCAGGATATTTAAGACTTTACACCACTGTGACACATTTTATACAAATGATCAATCAATGGCAGCTCGCCGAAACATCTGCAGGCAGCTCGCAGAAACATCTGCAGGCAGCTCGACATTAACATCTGCAGGCAGCTCGACATTAACATCTGCAGGCAGCTCGCAGGAACATCTGCAGAGAGCTCGACATTAACATCTGCAGGCAGCTCGCAGGAACATCTGCAAGCAGCTCGCAGGAACATCTGCAGGCAGTTCGACATTAACATCTGCAGGCAGGAACATCTGCAGGCAGCTCGCAGGAACATCTGCAGAGAGCTCGACATTAACATCTGCAGGCAGGAACATCTGCAGGCAGCTCGCAGGAACATATGCAGAGAGCTCGACATTAACATCTGCAGGCAGGAACATCTGCAGGCAGCTCGCAGGAACATCTGCAGAGAGCTCGACATTAACATCTGCAGGCAGGAACATCTGCAGGCAGCTCGCAGGAACATCAGGAAGCTAGAGAGATAGAAAACGTTACACAGCAGCTGTCGAGTGTATTTATTGAAGCGTTTGTTTTAATGTTCGGCAGCACCGAAGCTGATTTCAGAATACCAGGTTGACTTTGCAGCTTGAAGATGCCGTGATGAATGAAGCATGTCACTGTATTTAAACTAAGAATGGACCAATCAGATCCAGTGGTCAGGTGTATCGGCCTGATGTGACCAATCCACATTAACTAAAAAGCTGAAGCGGCGTCCTGTGTGACTGACTGGAGATGTCAACAGTCGCCTCGACCTGCTGCTCATTTGTATTTGTGATGAGTTTCTGGTCTGATGTTAAGTAGGACGCCTCGCCCTTTCTCGGGAGCACACATTGATTAGTCATGGACACAAATAACTCATTTTCTTGAGTCAAGTTGATTTTAAAGTGAAAACAGGTGAAATGTCGTTAACCCCTCAAATATTTTAATAGAGTTTTTGTTCTGCATAGCTTTAGTTTGTAAAACGCCAGTTACATCACTTCCTGTGAAGCGCTAAATGCTTTATAAAGAGGCATGACACGCCATATGATGGGGGGGGGGGGGGGGGGGGGGCAGCCGCATGACAGATTCATGGAACTGTAAAATATTCATACTTGTGATTCCCACCCGCCCACGTTGCCTCGTCTCCTGCTGTTGCTACAACACACCCTCCTCCTCCTCCTCTTCCTCCTCCTCCTCGGCCATTTGGTGTTGAGTCATACTTGTATCAACAAGCAGTCGGTGTGTTTTAAAGTTCTTAGTTTTAGAACAAAAAGCTGAAGCGGCGTCCTGTGTGACTGACTGGAGACGTCAACAGTCGCCTCGATCTGCTGCTCATTTGTATTTGTGATGAGTTTCTGGTCTGAACTTAAGTAGGACGCCTCGCCCTTTCTCGGGAGCACACATTCATTATTCTGTAAAATCGTATCGTAATTAGAGCGGAAACAATTAGTCAATTAACTGATTGACAGAAAGTGAATCAGTAACTATTTTCTTTGAATTCTTTGAGTCATTTTACAATAAAAAGGCAAATGTGCTCTCAAATGCAAGAATTGATTGCTTTTCTTTGTCTTTTATCACAGTAGAGTGTTTTTGGGTTTTGGACTGTTGGTCGGACAAAAAGTAATTTGAATATAACTTTAAGCTCTTAGTAATTGTGTTGGACATTTTGAAACTATTTTCTGATTTGTTGTAGACAAAAGGATTATTTGATTTATGGAGGAAGATGAATCAATAATGAAGGATTATTAAGTCTGATTTTACATTAAATTACCATATCATGACATAAATCCATATTAGAACATTTGTTTTTATATGATCGTATTAATAGTTTTATAACGATCTTAAACATAAATAAACATTACCAGGCTGGTTCAGTATTATCTCAGACTGTCTTCATCAGGCAGGTGAATCAGTTCGTCCTTTAGCATTAATGTTCAACTCTGACTCTGAGTGAGAGCTGACAGAGCAGCTTTACAACATATTTAATCTTAAAATATCATAACCAAAAGTCCCATAGTTAAGTATAAATATTAAAGCTAAATCGATTGTTTTCAGGTGTATAAAAGCTGTAAAAACTGAACTGTGTGGGTATATTTTGAGTCTTTATTTTTATAGGAGCATTGTTTATTTTGATATGTTCTTTTAACACTTTTAAGATTTAAGAAAAAGATTTCTGCTTGTTTTACACAATACAGTACAGGTATCTTAATGCTGCCTTCACTTGCTGTGTGGAATAAACCACGTGTCAGGTTGGGGGTGCTCTCCGTGGTTTGGGAGTGTGACAGCAGCAGACAGGAGCCTCCTCTCAGTCACAGCAGTACATGTACTTAGTTACTCTCGTCTCCTCTCAGTCACAGCAGTACATGTACTTAGTTACTCTCGCCTCCTCTCAGTCACAGCAGTACATGTACTTAGTTACTCTCGCCTCCTCTCAGTCACAGCAGTACATGTACTTAGTTACTCTCGCCTCCTCTCAGTCACAGCAGTACATGTACTTAGTTACTCTCGTCTCCTCTCAGTCACAGCAGTAAATGTACTTAGTTACTCTCGTCTCCTCTCAGTCACAGCAGTAAATGTACTTAGTTACTCTCGCCTCCTTCGGCCATGGCTGCTCGGGACGAGAGGGAAAACTTCCTCAGGAGCTAGATTTCCCACGGCCCCTGAACGCCGCCTGAGAGTGTAGCAGCGGGGTCCGGTGAGTCCTGCTCCCGCCGCCGAGCTCCGGAGACCGGGGCAGGGAGGCGCGGCTGTCCGGTAGACACCGTCGGTCGGTCGGTCGGTGGTTACCGTTATTTATGAAGACTGACAGTTGGTGAAACCGTGAGCTCGCGCAGCAGGAGGGACAGCACGCGATGAGATGCTGATGTTCCCGGGCTTTCCTCCCGCCTCGGAACGATGGACTGCATCTGTATTGTCACGACTAAGGTAACGCCCGGTAAACACCCGGTAAACACCGGTAAACACCGACACACGCACCGTGTGGACGGCGGAGCGGGTCGGTGTTAAACTCGGCGTGTATCTGAGCCACCAAACGGCACTTAGTTCAGTGGAAAATACACTTTTTGTAACGATCCGCCTCTTAATCTAATGGTCTTTTCCGTCTAAAGTAACGCAACTAACCAATGGAGGCTGGTGATGAATTGTGGCGACCAAATTAAAAAAGTTAAGTTTGTACGGACAAACATTATATCTTTATGGATTATATCAGTGCCGAATTAAAGAGAATAGTGTCGACATGTAAGGACTGCCTTCGTCTGTTCTTCCAGTGATTCGTTTTTGCCGACAGGTGAGGAATTGTAAATTTGTCATATTTCTTAATGGGAGTTTGGTGAAGCGTTTTCTCCGCAGAGCGATGGGACCTTCAGTTCATTTGACAGCTAATTTGTCTCCTTTTTAACGTTTTGTCAGCACCGCAGAAGCGTTAAATAACTACTAGAACAGGCTGACGGTGTTAGACTTTGACTGCCGTTGGTTGGGGTTTCGTTTGATCAATGGTTTACAATCTGATCCATGCCTTTGTATTGATTAGTGATCAGGATAATTATCAGCTTCTTGTTCTCTGTTTCTAACAGCAGTATGTGGTGTGGAGCCACTCTGTGTTTTTATACACTTTCCCAGTTAAACATGATGGGACTGATGATGGAAGTGGAAAGCTCCGCATCTGTGTTGCCCTTTCAGCTTTTCTTGTTATTATAAGTCACATTAATAACTGTTATTCACCCAGAAACAGCTGCTAACACTCTGTCTGTATGACTGGGCCTCTCTCTGTGGCTGCAGTTTACTAACTAGAGAAGGAAAAGTTCATTTTCCACCTGCCACACATCATGGCAGGGCGTCCTGAACCGCTGACCTTGTGCCTCTGTATCATCCAGGCTGCAGGCTGCAGGTTCAAATGGTTTTTACTGGTTGAAGGTGTTTTCAGCGGACAGCTGTGTTGCTGTGTTATTTTGTGAAATACCTTGTTTTCCCTGGACATCCTGGACAACCTGGGAATGGATGACACCTGGGAAGTATGATCGTCGCTTTACACAATCAAGAAACGTTCACACTAAATATTTGTAAAACAAAAACCTTTTGAATAAGGGGAACAGTCCGTCATCTCACCTCAGACAGACGTTATTTTCTTACAAATACATGTTTTTACCATCTCGTAACATCAATGCGGAGATAACAATGTGATAACTAGTGTAATAATAGTTTTGACCATATTGCAGGATGCTGCTGATAGACACTAACTACAGCAGATCAGGATCTGTGCTGTGATGGCAGGATGTGGACGTGACCTTTGTGGTGGTATTTTTAACTCTGTCGGTGTTAAATGTGTGTTAAAAGATAAAACTCTCACATCCAGTCTGTCTTCGACAGTCTTGCGGCGGATGGTCGACCTTTACTGATGCCAGCATGTTTACTCCGATCCCCTTGCCGTCCCACCAACTGATGTTGCTGTTTCGTGTCCTGACTCCAGATTCACACATGGGCCGAGACGTCAGCGGCACAGAAGTATCAGAAAATCGATGGACAAAACTAGTTTTCAAGTAGGGTCCATCAGTAGTGTTTTATTAACTTATATTGATGTTATTTGTCGTCCATCGTAGCTCTATAATATCCACGGTGAAACCAGAAAACTTGATCCTTCATTATAGATGGAGTTAATAAATCCAAAAAAGAAGAAGGAATTGGAAATAAAATCCACTTATTTTTTAATCAATTAGCCAACCAGTACAGAAATATAATTTGACAATAATTATAAAGAAATACTGTTGATTACACCCACTGAAATGTGATTTTTTTGTTTCCATAACATAATGACATGAATACATGTGATTATTTTCACAAGTCGGATCAGATTTTGGCTCTGGAAGCTTTTAAACTTTGTGTCATCGATCAAATAATGAGAAATGACCAGAGCTTGAACTTTCTTCAGATTGCTCACCACCTCTAACTTACCTTGTATAAATAAAGATCTTAACTATTGATTAATCTGTTGATTATTTTTACAATTATTTGATTAGTCACTAAAATGTTGGTCAACAGGGTGACATTGTAAACTTCTTTAAATTGTTGACTGTTAGTTTCCTGCCGATCGACTAATTGTTTCATCCCCAGCAAGCAGCATGTTTGACATTCGTAGTTGGAAAATGACCTCATTGATCATAAATTCTGTTAGTATTAGTAATTGTTAAGTGATTGATGAATGAAGACAAGGTGTTAGAGCCTCAGGTGCAGCCTGTGTGTGTGTTTGTAGGGCAGCGCCTCAGTGTTGGGACTATTTTCAGCTCCTTATTAACGGAGTGCTGCAGCTCTGTGGCTCAGCAGGACCAAACACAGTCAGCTGAGTCTAAACTCAGCCGTCGTGCTGCTGCTGGTCACGTTCCTGCAGACACAGCAACGGCTCAGGACGCCGCCACACGTTTTCAGGTGAACATGTTAAAACCATAGACCGGAACGTCACCCGTTGTTTGTGGACGGCCGTTCTGAAGCCTCAAGTTCGGTGTCTTGGCCATCGCCATTTTGTTTTTTTGGAGCCATAAGTTATGTTATTTTGGCGGGAGGGTAGCGCTTTTCTCATAGACTTCTATACAATCTGACTTCTGTTAGTAGCCAGTGGAGTCGCCCCCTGCTGGCCATTAGAGAAAATGCAGGTTGAACGAACTTCCATTGGCTTCCCTATTCAGACCTGGAGGTTCTCTTGGTTAAAACCCATTTGATCTGTCCACAAGTTTAAAATGATTACTTCCCAGAAAGAAAGTTTGATTTTAGAACCGGTCAACTAGCCACAAAGAACAGGTTTTCTTGCGGTGGCCTTTCTAAAATGAGCCGTGGTGTAAGTTACTATATTCTGGGATGATCACTGAGCTGATGAGCAGACAGACGGTCGAATATCTGAAGGATCCGGGCGTCTTTTTACGACAGTGACACAAACAACAAGGATCTGTGTGATTTAAATTGTCGTGTGTAGTTCCTGTTTAAACTGAACAGCCGGTCAGCAGCTGGCTGCATGTTGATGAGGACGAGCTGGCTGAACTCGTGTGGTTATTTCATCCTTCGCTGCTGACTGGGACAGTGGTGGGACTTTTATAGTAGCAGGCGTGGCAGAAAAAAAGGGTTTGGAAACACTGACCACAAAAAGACACACCCTTACACACACTCACACACACACATACTCAGCCACAGTCTGCAGAGGCTGGAGGTTAAAGGAATCATCAGTAGTTTCAGTTTTTCCAGTAAACGACCCTAAAGCTGCAGGGGTTGATGGGAATGTTGGTCAGCTGTTTACCTGCTGAGATGTCTTGGCTTGTTTCAGTTGAGCTCTGGAGGCCGACGAGCTCCTGCAGCAGTTTGATTGTTCCAGCGTGTTGATGGATGAACTCCGATCAGCCGCTCGCTGCACTGGTGGGAAACGTGACATCATTATTTATGTAAATTACAGGCTGCTGAAGCTTATGTGAGTTATAGGAGAGACTGCTGCTGTCGTTTGTTTAGTTCCTTTAATGAAACCGTCAGCGTGTCGGGAGTTTTGTTATATGATTATTAATTCAACATAGAATTTACATAATAAAATGAGTATGGAAATCACCGTAATGATATCAGTCATTATGGTGTTGGATCAGTTACTCCACCAGAAACCTCATCATCCTCACCTGGTTATGGGTTTTTTATTTGACAGCAGCCTGACAGACAAACATGAAACAACAACAGCAGATATAAACAACATTTTTAGGAAACAATGCAAAATACGATACAAAACACGTTAAATGAACAATTAATTATAAGTTACATTAAAAATAATATGTTTATTACTGAGGTCACAGTTTAGTAATAATAATAATGATGATGATAATAATAATAAGTGGCCAAAATAACTTTCATTATGAAGGAGGAGATGAAATATTTCATTTCATTATCCACCTCCTCCTGTAATATTGATCCTGATTGAGTTGTGCTTGAGTCTAAATAAAGTGTAAGTGTGTGTAGTTGATCTGCAGTGTGAGTGTAACAGCAGATAAATCACATGACGTCTCATGTTGAGTCCGACTGTGACCACAGAAGCTCCGAGCAGGAAGTGAAACAACCGACTAAACTCTCACGGTAACATGTCCTGCTGTGAGTGACGGCGTGGTCCACAGGAGGAATTTCAATAGCTCGGTGTGTGTGTGTGTGTGTGTGTGTGTGTGTGAGTGTGTGAGTGAGTGTGAGTGAGTGTGTGTGAGGGTGTGTGTGTGTGTGAGGGGGTGTGTGTGTGTGAGTGTGTGTGGGTGAGTGAGTGAGTGTGTGTGTGTGTGTGTGTGTGTGTGTGTGTGTGTGTGTGTGTGTGTGTGGTAAGAGGCTGATGTGCCCTGGAGGAGGACACAAGCCAAGAGGAGCACCCATGCATGTTAAACAAACACACATACACAAAAACACATGCACACACTCATCTAACACACACACACATGCAGAGCAGGCTGCCAGCAGACTGCAGGGAGGTGAGGAGAACAGAAGGAGAGGTTAGAGAGGAGGAGGAACAGAGAGGATGCTGGGAAGGCGTGGGCAGGGCGCTCAGATGAAACAGAAAGGAAGGAGGAGAGGATGGAAACTGGCTCTTTGTTCGGTTACTGTCTGCACCGTGTGACCTCTGACCTCCGGTGATGACGCGTCACTTTGGGTTTTAGTTAGGACGAGCGGGAAGTTAAATTGGCAGGTTTCCAATGGAATTTCTGTATTGGGCTTTTCCTGGAGAAAATAAGGTCTGTGGTGAATGAAATGGATTCAATTCATCAAAACACAGACAGACACACGTGGTGGTCACAGCTGCTTTACCTGATCGACTTCCTGGTTTGTTTGGTTGTGTGTGAAGCTGCCCCAAAGGAGCTAAACTGTGCCAATAGTGTGTTTTTATAATGTATTACTCTGTGCTCACAGAAGGCTTTGTATTCCCACGTACCGTCCCCTTGAGTGATGAAGGTTTTCATTTAAAATGAGGCTTCTGAAGAAGAAGCTGTCTGAAGAATCTGCTTAATTCACTTTTTCCAGATTCAATTCCCAGAAATGTCTGTTTTCGGTGGAGTTGAGGCCTGTAACGGCGAGTGGCAGCAGGAAAAAGAAGAAAAACCAACAACAGCTTGCAGGACTGTTTGAAAACCCGTCAGACTTTCCATCACATCTTCTGTTTAAATATACTCAATCATCCCCATCAGCCAGGTGTAAACCTTTGTTATATTTTGGCTTCTTTTTCACGTTTTTCTGCCTTTTTAATGCACAAATTGAAAATGTCCATTAGGTGGATGGACATGCACCTTTTATTATTGTTGTTGTTATTATTTGGAACCATATCCAGCAGCAACATAACGTCTGTTAACTCCCACAGTGGAACAGATGAGATGTTCCTCATGTGTAATATTTAGCTTTTCTAATTGTTTCTAATCGACTGCTTGTATTGGGAACAATCCATTCGGTTTCGTTCCATCTTTACTCTGTAAGTTCTGTAGTTAAACAGAGTTATTGTAGTTGTTAGTGTGACGGTTTCCTCTGCAGGCCTTTGCTTTAAAGAGGCGAGTTTCTGTCCTCTTCCTCCTCTGATCTTCAGCCTCTCATGGTCGCCTCCCCCGGCTCTCTCCCTCTAACTCTGCATTTGTATTCATGCTGATGGAGAATCTCTGTGGTTTTCCTGCATATTAAACTGAGCTGTCATATCTGCCGCAGCCTGCGCTCACTCGCCGCCCTGCTGAATAATGGATTCCCCTTTGTGTTTCTGCGTGTTCCAGAGAGACAGAGTGATGGATGAAGAGGGAGAGGGAGGAAGACGGGGGGAGCAAGAGGCAGAGGGGGAGATATGAAGACGTGGTTTTTGTCAACATGATTCATTTCCATTATTAAACTGATCTGTTGTGGAAGTAAAATTGGGGACAAACGTAGGATTTGGAGTAAATGTTTGAAGGGTCTGCTTCCCTGCAGACTCGCACTAAATAAAGTTATTATCTATAAGCCTTTTTATCATATCAAACCCCATAACTTAAATTTGCTATTCACTATATTTAATTTTGCCCACCTCGTGATGATGCTGGTGCCGGGTATTGCCGAGTTGTTGTTGTTTACGTAAAGAGTGCCGCTGTTCAGTCCTCGTGTCCACAAGTGGAACTGCCTCTGGAGTGACTCTGAACCCTCAAACTGTTCAGGATGAGTGTGTTTGTATGGAGAAAAAGTGCCAGACATTTGTTCTGTTGAATATCTGACAGAGTAGCTGCTCGAGGTGCCTTTGCTGCCCCCGGTGGATGATTTCCAGCAGAGCTCTGAGACCTGGATTATTAAACTAGAAACTACAGGCACTACCAAATTCATTTATTTATTCTATAAACACATTGCAGTCATATTTAGCTGATTATTTTAAGCTCACACCTCCTTCATCTGCTGGTAGAAAGACAAATGAAAAGTGTCCCTTGGAGCAGTTTGATGGTTTCCTTTTTGGCCTCGCCGGCCGGTGGGCAGCTTTGTTGTCACGCGTCCTCTGACGAGCGCCGACTCTTTGTGTTTGTGGCGGTCGTCGTCGGGGCAGGAAACGCTTGACGTTTTGATTGACTTTGCTGCTTTTCCGCAGAGAGCGGCTCACAAAGCCCCGGCTTCCTCTCCCGGCACTTCGCTAAGAGCTTTTCTGTGTGCCGCTTTCCCCTGAAACCTGACGCCTGCTGGTCTCAGGTCGGACACTTTGACTGTTTTAACCTGATTCATCTTTTCACTTTTCATGTCTTGTTTTGTCCGACCAACAGTCCAAACCTCAAATATAATCAGTTTACTGTGAAATTTAACAGAAAAGTATCAAATAAGCTTCAACTATCAAATATTTTGCATTTTTACATGAAAAGGGATGCAAATGATTCATCGATTATCAAAATATTCTACAATTAATTTTCTTCTTACAAGCTAATCAATTCATTGACCAATCATTGCAACTCTAGATTAGCGCTGTAACCAACTTCACCATTGATTAATCAGTCCAACATTTTCTCGATTAGTCGTTCGGTCCATAAAATGTCAGAAAATGGTGAAAAATGAGGCGACATCTTTAAATGTCTTCAGTGTCTCAAACATTGAATTTTCTGTCATGGACGACTAAAGAAACCAGAAAATATTCACATCGGAGAAACTGAAATCAGAATACGGAGACTCGGAACAAATTGATTATCAAGTTAGTTGCTGATTCATTTAATAGTTGACAACTAGTTGATGAATCGATTTGCAGCCGTGCTCTACATTAATCCAGATTACAAATAATCCCTAATTAGTTGTTACCTTGGAAACAAGATTAGAAATACAGTTAACGTTTACATTTTTATTACATAAAGTAAATATCAGTTGTACCAAAATCAGTCTGCACATGATTCATTTGCACATATACACTATAAAAGACGTTAAATTAAATTAGTTTATTCATTAGGCATGAATGATGAGACATTATTTTTAGTGCAGATTCGACTGTGAAACTCAGATATTAACTCAAGTGGCTCTGATGCACCCCCGACCCCCCACCTCAGGGCGACGCCTCGCCATCTGTGGCAACACAGAGACAAGACGTCCCTGCCAGACGGCATTCTGGGACAAAAACACACACGACCAGGTGTCTTTACCTCTTTAATCTGCCGTCACCGAGACCAGCAGGTGAACGGGAGGTGAAACTCGGTGGTCTCCTCTGGGTGAGGAGGGGGCTGCTGTCTGTCTAATAATATTATTATTATTATTATTATTATTATTATTATTATTATTATTATCTGCCAGCAATACAGACCCCTAATTAACATGTTTAATTACATCTGAAGGGCTTAAATAAACTGAAAAGATTCACATTTATTTCTGGAGTATCCTTGAAGTTTCAGAGGTGTATTTTGGGTAAAAGTTGATAAATACTTTAGAGAATTTAATATCAGCAGTTTTATTATACATGATCCTTAGATTTATCCTGCTCAACCATAGTGGGACAAAAACATGTAAAAACCAGGAAGGAGGATTATCTTCCAGCTGGGAGAACAGGAAGTGTGTGATGGCGTGCTGCCCTCTGCTGTACATCTGTGGTGGTGTTTCTGTCTGCTGGGGCTCCTTTAATGGTTTCTGGGATTTGCAGACTTTATTTGAATGTCTTCATGTCGTTTCTGTTCAGTTTAATGCTGAATAATTAGGTGTTTAATCAGTTAGTTGATTTAACAGTTGGTTTGGTTGTTGCTGTATGTACTTAAAAAAAAGTTAAAGACAGAAACAAATAACTGAGCTGAAGCGTCCAGCAGGAGGCGCCACCTCCTCAGCTGTTCAGGTGACTGTGTGGTGAGACGTTACACATCATATATATTAAACATTTATACATCTCCCACACTTCATGATAGACTTCAGAGTCAGTGTTAAAGAGCGTTCTCAACAAAACACAGCAACAAATCAACATGTTTGAAAACCTGAGACAGCTCAACCCGACCCAGAACCCGGGAGGACTCGAGACCCCGGTCACGTCCCAAACACACACACACACACACACACACACACACACACACACACACTAACACTACCACACACACAGACACACAGTCACACAGTGTGTGTGCAGTGAGCGATGTGTAAAAAGCAGCAGGGTAAATTTAGAAGGAGGCCATCACATCTGAACCTGTCAGCTGCGATCACTGTCACTGCAACACCAAGCCTGCACTGCTGCTCTGCTGTGTGTCTCTGTGAGTGTGTGTGTTAGAGAGTGTGTTAATGTGTGTATGTGTGTAGACTTTGACAGTGAGGCTCTCAAACAGCAGCAGACCCAGACGGAAGCTAATGGGTGCAAACTGTCCAAAATGTAATTCACTTTACGGGATAGTTGTGATTTGTTGTAGTGGGGTAGTTTGAGGTCCTTATCGTGCAGCAGACGGCGGTCGGCGCCCAGTGTTCTGCTCTGCTGACTGCCAAAGAAAGACCAGGTTGTCACGGTCAGCCGTGTTTTTTGTTTAAGTTTGGCGTCGAGCATCTTGAACGGGGCATAAACCTACATGTGACAGCAGAACAAAGACGGATTCAGATTAGTTTAGCATCTATGTGAGGATCAGTGTATATATACAATATTACACCGTTACTAGAAAACTGAAGATTGATTTGGTTGAACACTGTTCAAAGAGACATGACAGACGACCTGTGTGACGTCATCGGGATGGTAAACAAACACGGCGTCCAAAGCGGCGTGTTGTTTCAGTTCCACCTCGCAGCACCAACATGTTATTATAATTTCAAACACTTTATTATAATTTCACAAAATATTCTGTCCCTACAGACATGAAACTTTTTTTTTAAAAAAAACTAATACGGTTGAATTCAATACCGTAGATAAGCAAATGTACACGATATGATAACAGTTGATTTTCATTGTATACCGCTGCAAACACTCTGTGGGGTCGGGTGCGGATGGCACGACATCCGCCGACCTGCGGCCGTAGGGCGTCGGGTGCAACACGTGTTTTTATCTTGTGAAGTGGATCGTAGAGTATGAGAAATGCCACGCCGTGTCATGTGACGTCGACCAATGGGAGCACAGAGCGCTCTGTCCCTGTAAACATGTTGGTGCTGCGAGGTGGAACTGAAACAACACGCCGCTTTGGATGCCATGTTTGTTTACCATCCCCATGACGTCACACAGGTCGTCTGTCATGTCTCTTTGAACAGACAGTCCGTGCTGAAATACACGTGGAATCATCCTTTAAGTCAGCGACCCCCAAAGGATGTGTAATAATTTTAGAAATTGTCGTCTTCTTTCTCTGGCGCCATCACCAGGTCAGGATCCTGATCTGCTGATTCCTGCTCTGAAGACTGATTGATTGGATGATGCTTTTAAGGAAAATCTGTTATTCATTAGATCTGAAGCTCATTGTGTTGTTTTTATGTCTGAAGCTTGTGTCACACAAGGACCCTGAAACGATCTAAACATTGCCTGGACGAGCTGTATGTGTGAACGCTAAACCGGCTTTACCGCTCTCCAATTCAGGCGGATTTCCTCAGTACTGTATCAGGCGAGCCAATCACAACCATTTATCTGATATGAGGCGGGTTTAATACAATGACTGACAGAGAGGAGCGCCGTTCAGGCATCTTTGTAAATACCCAAGATGACGGCCGTTGATGCGGAGCGGACTGGATGGTAAATTTTCTCTAAAAGAAGAACAAACAACTGCACATGTTCATAAGAAATATGTGTTTGCCGAACTTCTGACTGGACGGCATTTCATTGCTCTGATTGGTTGTCTGCGACCGTAGATACGTCGCATTTGCGTATTAGTCTGGCGCTAAACACAGCCAGCTAAAAGCTGCGTTGTTCAGACCGGGTTTGAATGCTCCGCTGTGACGCTGGGGCTGATGGGAGAGAGGACTTCCTGTGATTTTTCATGAAATCAAAGCCGTTTTATTTCTGATTAAGTTATTAAAAACACTGAATTACAACTTAATGTACAGTTTCCCAAGTATTTTTTATTCCTTATAATTAGATTTTGATATTTGGTGTAATTTGTTTTAAAATCAATGTTTGATGTGTCAGACGTGACTTAATATGAGCAGAAGTCTTGTTTTTATAAAGATAGTTTGAATCACTTCTAACACCAAGAAAATAGCTTCAACATTATCTTAATATATCGACACACAGAGCTGCTTTTTCTTTCTCTCCTCCTCACTTCTCACATTTTCTCTCATCTCCTCTTCACCCTGAATGACTAACACACAGAGACAGACAGTGGGTGGATGTGTGTGTGTGTGTGTGTGTGTGTGTGTGTGTGTGTGTGTGTGTGCATGCGCGCGCGCGCGCGCTGCAGACGTGCAGAGAAACCGTCCAATTAAACGCCGGCAGATAGAGACGAACAGATAAAAGTGATGGACCGACTCACTCTGTAGTTTCTGTCGTCAGCCTCTCAGGAGGAATCTCTCAGCTTCCTGCCATCTCCACCCAGGACACACACACACACACACACACACACACACACACACAGAGATCAGATAGCTGGTGCTTCCTGCTGGGAGGTTGTCGCCTGCTCGCGGCCTGCAGAGGTATTCGGCCGCCTGCTCTCGGGCTCCTTGCCGTCCACTCGAACTTGTTGCTGAGTTCAGTCTTGAGCTCCTGTCTGAAGAAGAATCAGTTGATCTTAAAAAACATGGAAGCTTCTCTGTTTCATCATCGTGTTTATCAGAAATAAAGACGCCATGTTGGGCTCATCAATAAATAGAGAAAATTATTCTCCGGTTAATCAATAGGGAAAATGATCGTTAGTTGCAGCAGTCTCCTCTTCCTCTTCCTCTCTCCTCTGGTGTCTTAACTCTTGCTCCATCTTTTTCTCTTTCTCCTCCTCATCTTTCCTCCTCCCCTTCCTCTACTCCTCTACTTCTCCTTTTCCTCCTCCTCTTCCTCTTTTTTCTGTCCTCCCCTTCCTCTGCTCCTCCTCTTCCTCCTCCCTTCCTCCTTCTTTTCCTATTACTGTCTCCTCCTCTTCCTTTTCCCTCTACTCTTCCTCTCTCTTCTGATGCTCAACTTATGTTCTTTCATTTCCTCTCCATCTGTGTCCTCCTCTTCCTCTTTTTTTCTCTTCCTGCTCCTCAGCCTCTGCCTCCTCCTCTTCCTCTTCCTCTGTTTCTCCTCTTCTTCCTCTCCTCCACATCAGTGACTCTGTCCTACATCACTCTACCTTCCCTGAGGATACACCCCCACTCTCTCTCTCTGTCGCTCCCTCTCTCTCGCTCCCTCTCTCTCGTTCAACCCTCCTCGTTTCCGATGAGTCATGTGACCAACCTCTCTCGCCCCCACCCCCTTCTCCCTGGAGACCAATCACACCCCCTACAGAGGAAAGCTTAACAAACACACACACACACACACACACACACACACACACAGACACACTAAACACACAACAGCACTCGCTCGCCCCGGCTCCCATCATCACCACTCTGTCAGTGTGTAGAGAGAGAGAGAGAGAGGGGGAACGCAACAGGGAGAGAGGAGAGGAAAACAAGAGAACGAGGGAGAAAGGAGTTGAGTCGAACGCCTGAGAGGAGGTCAAGCGGGAGAGGAATATATTCTACCAGAAGAAATAGAAGGAGGAGGAAGAGGAGGAGGAGGAGGAGGAGGAGGGGTCAGTGGAGAGGAGGAGGGGGGAGGTTCTCCCTGAATGAAGGAAGAGCTCTGGGAGTCGTTTCCTCCCCGCCGCGATGGAGCGACGCGAGGAATGAGGGCGGATGGTGAGAGCAGGGAGCAGCAGCAGCAGTGGAGGAGGAGGTGGAGAGGCTGGAGGTGGAGGTGGAGGAGGAGGTGCAGGGGGAGCCGCGGCCGGAGCCGGGCGGCGCGGCAGGAGCCGGCAGCGCTCCCGGAGGAGGCGGCTGTCGGCCAACTGCCCCGGCGCCGACAAGATGTCCCCTGGCACGAAGAAGGTGGAGTGTTTCTCGCCCATGCTGTGCCACTGCAAGGTGGCCTGCACCAACAGCACCATCTCCCTCATGTTCGGCTGCAAGGTGGGTGGAAACATCTGGACAGCTGCCGGTGGGCGGGGAGGGAGGAGCTCAGCGGAGTTCGGGGTCTCACGTGGGGAGGAGGAGGGGGGGGGTCACAGCGAGGGTGTCGGGGTTTGTTTGTTAATGAAACTGGTAGAAAATGAAGAGAAAGTAGACGGTAAAGTGGCTGAAAACCCTCAAAAGACAGAATCACGACTGCAGCTAACGATCGCCAAATAAATACCCAAATAAAGTCGGTTCACTATCGGAAAAGACGAAGAAAAGCAGCGAATCCTCCTATCAGAGAAGCTGAAACTAGAGATTGTTTGGAGTTTTTGTTCGTAAACCTGACTTCAACGATAAATCAAGTATTGAAATACCTTCTGATTATTTTTCCGTCAATCAGTCGGTTAATCATTTCCACTTGAGTCTGTATATTTTGACCACTCAAACGTGACAACTGACCTTCCAACAATGAAATTATTGCTGATTCTTTAGTTTCGCTCACTGGGCAGGTTTCTGTGTTTAAGTTAAATTACAATTCTTCTGTTTTTTGCTGCTTATTACTCTTATTTTGGTAGTTTAGCTTTTTACTACTACTAACTCACAAAGTTACAGCCTGAAATCTGGGAACATGAAAATGTACCTAAATTTGGTTATTTAGGCATATTTAAAAATTTCTTTGTCAGAATAGCAGCAGCAGACTCTTCTCTCTCTCTCTCCCCCCCCCCCCCCCCCCCCACGAGTCAAGCTCCAAAAACACTGCTACACTTCCCATAATGTACCTTCATCGCTGGGTTTGTTTGGGATGTTTTTGTTTCCTGAATTTGGTTTATTGTACCTACAGTTCTTCCACACCCAACCTGTTTGGTTGGGTTTAAACAACCGATTACAGCCAATACTTTTGTCAGTTCAGACGCAGTTAAAATCTGCATTTTCCACCAATTTAACTTAAATCCTGAACCCTGATGCTCCCTCACAGCCACTGCTGAGGTGTCATGGGACAACAGAAACAGGCATGTTCCTTCCTTTAGCTGGCTGTTTGCTTTGAATCGAGATTTTCTTTACTGAAATATCAAAAATAAAACGCCAGAGCAGTCGGACAGACGCTTGGTCTGAAATATAGCAGAAATCAAACGTGTGTGTGTGAGACAGAAACCCTGCAGGGCAGTGAATGCATCAGAGAGAAGACAAATTAACCTGAGAATCAGAAAACATTTGATTCAAACCCTTAAAAAGATCCAAATTTAAACCAGAATCTGCTCCTGTCAGACGTCAGCTGGGGGGGGACCTGTTAACTCGCTGAGCGGCTGTGTTTACCGTTTGACCTGATGCGACACGATAGGCTGCCCGAGCTGCTCGTCACCCCCGCTTCAGTGACCCAACCAATCAGAGGCCATGACTGCAGCAGCGCTGAGGCACGATTGGCTGGCGGTGAGCGCCGGTGGCAGGCTGGCAGGCACGTGCATGTGTGGTCAACATGTGCTCTGCAGGGAAACACCAACTAACCAAAAGCACACTCGCACATCAGACCTGCTGACGGAGGCTGTCAGCTTCCGTCTGCAGGAAGGAAGGACATCTTTAGTGCGGTGAGCAGGTTTGAGATGTTGATATCAGAATAAATACAGACCTGTGGCGTGCGCTACCGTGACCTTTATTCTAACCGGATCAAAAGCATCATTGAAATGCTTCATTCAGTGGATCTGTCTGAATATTTGGCCTCAGAAACAGTATTTTTCTTTAAAATGTGAATATGAATGTGAGTCAGCTTGATATGTATTTAGTTACATTGTCCACAATCCAGCACAAAAATTATACAGATACATTTTACAGTTATTCAAAGCTACATTTTACAGACGTATCAGTTCAAAGGATAAGAATCCAATTTCCAATCATATATTTTTGCCCACATTAATGTAATTCATTGTTATTCAAATTAAAACTAAAACAACATTGATGGATATTTTATATATTATCACAGTTGACGATTTGCAATTGGTTAAATGGCAAAATGCCTGAACAATTAGTTATTTGGCCAATTGGTTAATGTTTTAACATAATGAACCACATTCAATGTACTAATGTGATAATACTTTTTAATATGATATTTTATGTTATAATAATGGATTACTGTTACTTTCCAGCTCATTAATGTAAAGCTGTTTTTCATTTTGTATATGAGATAAAATCTTTTTTCCAAATAAGGAAAAGATATATATATATATATATATATATATATATATATATATATATATATATATATATATATATATATATAACAATATTTTTTTCAAAACGTGTAAACATATTGTTCATTAAGTTTATTGCCATCCATATGTCCATGAAGTTCTCATATTAAAGATTGAATTTAATAAACAAAGCTCAGTTATTGTTTTGGCTCTCCTGTAAAGTTAGTCAAACTCTCGATATCTGCCGCCAAAACCTGGACAGAAAAAGGAAGTTTTCCCTGAACTGTTGCTGACTGGGTGTCATTTACCTTCAGCAGTGATGTACAGACGCATGTGCTCGCCAGTAAAACAGCTCATGGTTTTTCCCTTCAGCTACAAGACGTTTGGGCTGCTTATGTTAGCAGAGTCTGTGATCTGTGTGTGACTGTGAAACACATGAAGCGAGCAGGACGAAGACGCGTTGCAGACGTACGAGCTCAGAGAGGGAAATGTAGTTGGAAAGATCCGGTTCTGACCATCGTATTGATTTTTTTTTTTACCAAATTTCAGTGGTTGTGAATCAGTTGGTCTCCACATCCCTAATGGTCAGCTGAACTATGTTTAATCTGTCTGTAGACAAAAGTGTTTCTACCTGTTGTGAATAACGGAGCACATTTCAGGGTTCAATGTAACTTTATTTACCCACTTGGCCAGTAGATCAGAGCTTTACTGGCCCCTTGGTTAGTTTCACTGGCCCGGCAGCCCAAAAATTTAAAAATGTTGGTATTTTTTATACACAATATGGAAAACAAGGAAGTTCCCTTTAGACTCTGCTGTTTTCTTTAAGTTATTGATAGGTAATATCGATATATTCCACAAATATGTGAAATATAAAATCAGGCACATGTTGGATGAGTAGATGACTGTAGGTTTCTCCTTGTGTGTAAAGCCAGAGAGTAGAATACACCGAGAAAACAGAACTTATGATAATAACACTTTAGCGAGTATGGACGACCTTGATAATAAACTCAGTTAAACACATGAACAACGTCCACATTAAAAGGCCATCAGGCCTTCCAACTAAAATACGTCTTGTTTAGTGTGTTCATGTACTGTGGGATTTAAACACCCACGAACGTAGAAAGCCCCTCTTTTCTTTGAGTGTTTTATTTCGCCTTCCCCACGTGTGTTTCAGCTAATCACGGTGCATTTCATCGGCCACGTGTCTTCAAAATGATAACATCTTATAAAACTCGCTCAATAAAATCTTGGATACAAATTAAATATTATATAAGACCAAACAAAACTAATCTGGCACCAAAATTCTATAAGAATCATAAATGGAAGAATAAAATGTATTCAAATGCTTGTGTTAAAAAGAATACAAGCTTCTCTCAGACACAAACACATATTAGAAACGTAGCTGTTGTAATAGACTAACATGTAGTATCAGTGTATAAGATCAGATTGGATAAACTTTTACTGGACCCACGGTTGTGTGGAACCTGCATTTTCTGTGAAACTGCGGCTGAATGATGCTTGATGAGAACATTTGACACACTGTGAGTTTACTTTAACGTCCTGCATGTTCTGCTGAGTTTCCATCTGTGGCACCTTGTGGAGACTTCTTCTGTGGTTATACTTACCTCTCAGGTGAGATCACAGAGAACAGTAACTAGAGTGTGAGCAGAGACCCCAAAGCAACCTCCCTCTTTAACTTTTATACACTCGGCAGTAGAAAGCCTCTGATGGACTCCATGCGCTTGAAATGAACCTCCCAGTTGACCTTTTGCCCCCTGGCTCTGATTGGACAGTCACACGGCGCCTTAGGGCGGGGTTGGAGTTACAGTATCATGCGAGGCGCTGCATGGACCCTTAGGCACAGGACCCGCTCAGATTACCGCTGCCTGGATCAGGATTTGATTGGTATCTATTGTTAATCTGAGGGATTGGAAAACTGACACTTAAATCTTGGACTGGAGGTTAGCTGGTCGGACAGAAATGCTCCCACAGCGCCTGTGATTAACCACTCTGCTGTAACTTCTGCCCCTATGACAGCTTGATCGCAACTAGTCTAAATGAAGTCCCATTGATCAGCTGCCATCGACTGCTTTCACTACCACACGCTCGATAGATTGTGCCGGAAGTTATCAATCGTGGAGCCGTAAAGTATTTACTGAGCTGCTGTCATTTTTAAAACATTCATCTGGAATGAACAGAATATGTTTTGATGTAAAAGCACTCCTCCACAACTACTCATCACTGAGAGAGAAACATCAGGGCTGTTTATCCAACCTTTACTTGCACATAACATCATATTTCAACATAGTAAAACTTTATTAATCAACAGTTCCAACTACAGAGACAGACAAGGCCAAAAAAAGACTTTTAATAATGAAAAATCCTGTCAGCAATAAATCTGATGTCACCTGTGATGCTTTATCATGTGGGTCAGTCATAGTCCTCAGTGTGAAGTGTTTGATTAGACCCAATCAGACCGAGAGCTTTGCAGCAGCCTCATTCAGCCTCATTTGCTTTTTTTACAGATCAGGTCCTTATAGGAGAAATTACAGTCTATGCGGCTAATATCGTGAAATACTTCTGTTGTGAGCTAGATAGTTGGTGTTACATTTGTTTTCTGTGCCTAAGTCCATAGTGTCATGCCACTGTAAAATCAGTTCATAGAGGCTCTGTCACTTTTATGTATTTGTATTCTCATTGTAATAGAATCAGGGTAGATCTTCAAACTGTAGTGAAAGCACAATGAGAATATGGATGAAATGATGTATGTGTTTATTTGGATATAGAGCGGGGGAGCATGTGGAGGCGTAGTCTGCTGCCAGGTGTGAACTGACTGACTCGGACTAGCCAGGACGCATGTTAACACCAGGTGTTAACAGAGCTATACTGTCAGAGGGTGCTGGGGAGATTTCTTTGTCTTTATTTGACAGCAACATAGGGACAGCGAGGTGGGTGGCTGGTAACAAAGAGCCCTGGCTGCAGTCAAACACGGTATGATCACGCCGTAGGAGGCCTGAAATTGGAAGGAATTCAAGGGGAGGCTTAAATAATAAAATGATTTACATCAGCTGATTGACAAACACGGAACAGACGTGTAAATAGACAAAACATGGACGACGTGAAGAGTTTTATCCTCCAGTTATACTCTAGTGGGATATTACTTCTCGCTTGGTTGTTCCCATCCTCTTCCCATCCCTGAATCATCCAGAAACCCCCCTCCTCCTCCTCCTCCTCCTCCTGAACGTCCTGCTACATCCGCTCCGTGGTGATGCTCCTATTTATAGGAGCTTTTGGCAGGCAGGAGTCGGCGCTGTGCCTCCTCCTCCTCCTCCTCCTCGTCTCTCTGAGAGCTGTCGAGGAGGAGGAGGAGGAGGAGGAGGAGGAGGAGGCTCTCTTCAGGCAGACAGTGTCATCACTGGAAACCTCCCCGCTGCCTCCTACATACACATTTACATTTATTGTGCTGCTCTCAACCACAGTGAGTGGGCTCAGTGTCTCGCTCAAGGACTCTGACATGTAGCTGCTGCAGAGATTGAACCAGCGACGTATTCACAGGACAATCACAGTGTCGTCCACATCGCCACCTTTCTCTCTGTGGTTCTAGACCTTCTGAAATGTTAACATCAGAAGGTGTAGAACATTCAAAATAAAAATAAACGTACAGGAGCCAGAGTGTAGCTTTCATCTGGTTTCGTACCACAGATGTAGACAGATTTAGCCTGTGTGGGCTCAGACAGTGCGCCGGTGTGACCCAGAGAGGGAGTTGAACCTGTGACCGGACTGTTTCCACTCACTTCCTGCTTCTATCTGTTTCTCCTCGGAGTGTCGTGACGGCTCAGTTCGCCTGCAGCCTCCTGATGCTTCTCCATCTGCCGCTCTGTGGTCATGCTACATTCAGACTGAGCTGGGGGGGGCACAACCTAAAAGTCACCTAAAGATTTGAGGAAGCAGCTGTGGGGGTGTGAAGTTATCCAGAGCAGCCTCTTGAGCGAAGGATTAGGGAAGACGTTTTCTTCTTTTAGTTGGCATTTTTTTGTCTTCGTTGTAATAACCTTTAATAACAGTATTTACGTTCTTTCATTTTCTGGACAATAAGCCATAATCCTGCAGGGTTCTTAGCCGGGAAACGGAAGTAGATCTTGGTGAGACTTAACATGACCTTGGTTATTCTACAGATACTTTAACAGTTTTGCAAACCTGCTCCGGCAAAGCTCAGTATCAGAACCGAATCGTTATCCACAATTATCTCCAACTGAAATCCGGACCCGCCCCGTTAATGTAAGACCCCTGACTGATTAACGAACTGCACACTGACTAGTTTTGCCTTTTATTCATCCAGTTTTATCACATCGCTGTCTGATCAGTGCCTGGCGGCCCATTATTTGGTCAGATGTGAACGTAGGGGTCAAAGGTCGTGTCGCAGGCTTTCACAGTGAAAAAACATCAATGCGGCTGTTCAGGCTTGAAAATATCAGATTTTCAGATTTAGATGCTAAAATTTTTAATTTTTTAATTTGTGATTTGCAGGACTCTGGCGGTGCATCCAGGTGTCCTCCGTCCCTCCGTCTCGTCTCCGTTTCACTAAAACAAAATCCCATAAAAGTGTTCTCAAGTATATAACATGTATGTGTGTGTACGTATATATGGATTTGGGTAAAATCCATATATAGTACTGGGTCACTATATGATTATACTGAGAGTTTATAATGGATGCCATTAAATGAAATAAAATTAAAAATCATCAGTCAGTACTACGCCTTGTTAACATGGTTCAGTTGACTGGTTGGAGGTCAGCTTGACTCCGTCAGTATAATCTGCCTTCGTGTTTTAATCTGTGGCCTCTGCCCTTCACATGAATGGAATCCCCAAGTAATTAAATGAGTAATTAAAGCAGGACTGCCATCATGGATAATTACTGCAGACGCAGTTCAGCCTTCAGACTAATGTCTGACAAAACTTTACATTCACATCTGCAAACATTCAGCTGATTTTTTGACCAAAGTGACGGAGAATTGGCTCAAATTTCTAGTTCGTCATCATCAAACAAAACTGAGGAATTTTCCAATCAGAGCGTCAGGAGACAGAAAACCTGACTTTGTTCTGGTACAGTATCAACAGCACTGTGGGATCTTTCATGTTAACTTTCCAGAAAAGCCTCCCTCTGCTGCAGTGAAAACATGAGCACCACCCAGCCTTTGAATCATGTTTTCATGTAGTAACAAGCTGCTGAATTCAGGTGCAACATCCCGAGCAGCTGCTTTATACAGAAGTTGGGGAAAAGGGGACGTTTGTGTGTGAAGCACCAGTGTTACTGGGGAAATCTAGTGTTGGAGTTGTTTAAACCCAGCTGCACATCAGAACATGTTCTGTAGAGAAATGAGTCAGACATCCTCCAATGAAATGATTGACAGCATGTGATTAACACGAGCTCTGGTCCAGCTGTCAGCAGCAGGCTAACGCTGTTATCTGTCTGTACATCTCAGAGCTGAACTCAGGCGGTTCGATTAGCAGAGCTGCAACAGAGTTATTGACGGCTGATTCAGGTGTTCTTCTCTGTGTGGAGTCTCTGGTGTTTGGTGGTTAAACTGATTTTTTTGTTATTTTTACAGTTTGATATCTGCAGGTTGTGACAGCATTTTATATTAGTTAGAGTCTGAACGGCTGCACGTAAACAGGAATATTAGTGGAATAATCATTTTAACCAGCCATGTAAACAGCTTAGAAGGAATATTGTCTTTTTAGAATAAAGGCTAAAACTGTAATATTTTGTGCATGTAAACGCAGTCAGTTACCTGACTTCAAGTTTACACACCTGAGTTTGTTTGTAATCAGTCAGTGTGAATTCAAGAGGACTAGAACCACCAGTATAGGCTGATTTAGTTGCACTGTTCTGTGCCAAACTGTGAACATGTGTTTCAACTGCAACCTGGACTAACCTGGACTAAACAGGACGGTGTCCTCTCTCAAACCTCAGTCTTGACCTCAACTTGTTGGTTTAACCCAGAGGCGTCTGTGCTGGTGAACACAGCTTTGTCTATGAAAAGTATCTGTGTTCAGCTCTTGTAGCTGTCTGTCCTCTGCCGAAGATTGTTGATGAGGTAAAATAAGCATCACTCTGTAACACTGTACAAGTGTTTTTGTAGTTTTAACAACTCCAACAGAGTGAGATGTCGTCTTCTTCTTGATCAACTCAATAGTTTAAAGTCAGGACCTTCAGTAGTTGGATCAGGATCAGAGGAACTTGATCTCTAAAACAATCCAAACGTTTCCTGCTGCTGCTGCTGCTTCACAGTCAGAGTTTTTGTTGATGGAGTTGATTGTCTCTTGGTGACCTGATGCAGCGTGGAGGCTTCATGGTGATACCGGTGGTGGTGGTGGTGATGATGATGAGCGGACCTCGGTCTTGTTATCTGATGAGTTCCACATGAAATGGAGCTTAAAGTGACACAGATTAGTATGTGATTATAAAACCGGTTGTTTTCTGCCTTCCGGCCACTTGTATAGTTTCTGCCTGAGACTGAAGATATTTTTGGTGTCCATGAACATGCTGTTCCCCCAGAGACAGTCGTGGTGTCCTGAACCTTGCTGGGTTCTTAATTCACGGTTCCTACGCAGTATGGAATTTGATTTGAGTCATTTCCAGGTCTGGATAAGTGTGGAAAAATGTTTGTGGGTTTTTTTTTTTTTTAAATTAATTGAAAATGCTTCCATATCTTTGAACTGCATGTGAACTAAACATCACAAATAACCAAATATGAAGCTGGTCTGAACATTTCAGAGTGATGCAGTGACGTAGTCTTCAGAGAAGTAAAAAGACTCTTTTCTGCGTAAGGAAACCTTTATGGCTGCGTTCATCATTGTTTCCATGGATACAGTGAATAAACAGACGCTGTCCGACTCATTTTCGATTCTTATTTATTAAAGAGACTAAAAAATATGGGGGAACCAATTATATAATCATCTGACAGTTGGATTTTAAAAGCATTTCTTTACATTATAAACATCCAGCTTTTTGTATTCAAATATCAGGTCAAATATGGTCTGAAGAAATCTACAGTGGAAATGTGAGTTTGTAAAATGTGCAGGAACCCTGTTGATCGATTCTGCTTGTGATCATTTTAGTTGAACAAACTAGAAGCAGGTTCTGGAGCTGGTCATAAAAGGTGTTAACAGAAATGTGTGATTTGTCTTTAACAAGCGTCGGCCTGCGTTCTCACCCTCGGTTACTGCGGCTGAACAACGTGGGACTGATCAGCTGTTAATGAAGCTTATCGTTTCGATATACGTTTGACTGCTGAGAGGTCCGACCAAGAAGCATCAACGTCACGCTGACGTTTGTTAGACAAAGCAGTAGTGAACTCGTTGGGTGGACCGTCTTTTGCTCTTTTGTGCAAATGAAGTTGCTTTTTGTATGTTTAATCAGTAAGAATGTATTGAAGTTAGATTTCAGTTCCGCTTCCTTTGGTGGCAAAAAAGCACATTTGAACTAAACAGCCTTTTACACGTGAAACACATTTTACTTGTTAATGACACCTGGAGCACCATTTCACGTATAGGTACATGTGGTGTGCTGACATTTGACTTGTGATGCATAATTCACAGGTCGACACATATTTCAAGTGTGAAATGTAAGGAATCAAAACGTGAAAACAAGGTGGTTCATCCCATGTGAAACAGCTTTTTACATTTGATGAAAACATGCATTTCACATGTGAGATATCATGTAACGTCATAACAGCATGAATGTGTTTTTTGTTGAGTTTGAAGTGTCCCAGTTGGCATTAATATCGCTCTCTATTCTTTCCTGAAATATTTCCTGTAAAGTGTGAGCTCGGCTGCAGCAGGAACATGCCACCAGAGTTGAGGTGGTTTTCAATCATTTTCACTTCACCCAACAGTGCAGACGAAAGGAAGAGAAATGAGAGACTGGAGCAACTGCAGACACACAAAGAGTTTCTCTTCCTGAATCTGACACTGAAAATATCTTAAAATTAGATTTGATTTTTGTTTTCTGAATCCGAGAAACATACCTGGACAACTGATTCACTGGGGCTTGGTGGGGTTCTGCCACCCTGATACTGATAAGTTTAGATATTGAACTTCAGTATGTTATTGGTACCCAGCAAAATGTGTCCACTGCATCAGTTACTGAAACGTAACGATGTCTGGTCAGATCCTCTTTACTTTGCGTGTATGAGATGTTTCATCTATTCATGCAAGATACGACCTCTGATCTGGGGCCGGGTGGTGGTGGCAGCAGGCCCAGCAAGGTGGTGCAGACGTCCCTCTGCCCAGCAACGTCTTCCAGCTCCTCCTGGGCGATCCCGAGGCGTTCCTGGTGCCTGGAGAACCTCCAACATAGCTGTGCGACACGACTAAGATCTCATATCCCGATATCGGTCATTTCATAACCACATAACGATACAGATCAAGATGCAGCATATTTTCTTTAAATTCAGTGAATAAATAGTTTGTATAAAATGACCACATGGAAAGGTCTATTTCTTATTACATGTTGGATTATATTCTCGACAAATAAAAGATACTTTCTCATATCTGATTATTTTTCTCCTTTTATTTAGAACCTTTGTGCAAAAGTTCCGTTAAGCATGTAACAAAATATAAAATCTGAAATTATAAAATGTAAAAAGGCACATTGTAAAAGGCAGGGCGGCAAACTCTCACACCCTGACCGTCAGACTCACACAGTGAAAAGCAAAATTGCGATGTCGCAGCGTCATCAGACGTGGAACAGTCTGTCCTGCCTGCACCCCTGCTCTGGATGTACCTATGATCCGTGGCGTGCAGGACAACGCAAAGCGCCGTCCAAATGACAAAAAGTATTGCTGTAAAAAGTGTGATTTGCGACACAACGAAATAAACAATAGAGCATAAATGAAACGATAGACACTCAAAAGGCTCCTCTAACTCAGTCCTGCATCCTCCATTTTACCCTCACTGGTGAACCGAGAGAAACGTGGCCAGATGGTTCCTCATTAAATAAAAAAAACTGTTTGAAGTTGAGGAATCTGGCTTGTTTTGTTAACCGATCTTCAGATCTTTTTGTGTATTTGACTCGCTGTGATTTGTGGATACACGTTTGCTATATTTCATCCTCTAGGTCGTAGCGCCAGTTTGTGCTGTTCTCTGACGTTGGTCACATCAGGACTGATGAGTTCACAGCAAACGGAGAAGCTTCAGACGCTTTGGCGTTGGAGTGTTTGTTCAGATTCACACCTCTGAATCTGAAAGCGTTCACCGCGCGCCACCTCGCTGGCAGCTGCTGTTGTCCTTCATGAATTAACCAAGTGTTCAATCAGTGGGCTGGCAGCTCTCAGCCTCTCAGCCTGATGAATGGAGATGTTGCCCTTCACACTCTGTCTGTTGGCTCAATGCAGACCGCTCTGTCAGAGTGGAAGTGATGTGTACCCTCTGAAGAAAAACAGAAAGAAGAGCAAAACCAAATGATGAAGACTTTACCTAAACATAATCCCACTGGTCTGAAGCCTTCACCACTGTACGCTCCGGTTACTGTGGATGATCCACAGACTTCACTGCCAGTTTTCCATTGAGATAAGTGGCACGTAGAAGATACTGTTCGACTGATCAGAACAGTCCAGGTGTCTGATCATGTCACCTCAGCATGTCTGCATGTATCGCCCTGTGTCTTTGAGTGTGGAAGTTTGTGAAAGTTGACTTTGAAAACAGTAGTTTGACCAACAAAAGTGTGCAGTAAAGAGTTTTTGTTTCGGTCAAATCATATATTTAGTTTTTATTTGGCTCTTTTTTTTACTACTGCATTGAGGCCCCACCTTTGCTGTGCTCTAGTTCAGACCTCTGCCAAGCTTTTTCCTCTTGATTTCTCTTTCTGGATGTTTGTTTATCTGAATCCTGAGCTGAGTCAAATATCAAGTTTTCTCCCACAGTCCGGTAGGAATACGGTAAAGTTGCCACGGTAACTGAGCTGAATCATAGCTCGACTTGCACAAATGTTTTCTGTTGGTGGCTCTTTGCTGCATGTGGACTGCTGATCCAGCCCACAGCCAATCAGACGCTGGATAATCCTGTTTCAGACGCAGATTAAAGTCCCTTTGAAGTCCCCAGAATTTCTTACAGCAGCGTCGCTGAAGCAAAGCTGGATTAATGTGTCACAAGGAAATCCAACTGACCAGATTTACGATGGTGATCGCAGCGTTTTTAATCATTATGTCATCATCACTCAATCCATCTATAGAGTTTATCAATTAAACTCCAGAGGTAGTTTACTCTGGTTACTCCACCAGATTTATCACCCCTGGAGACCCGCCGCACACACATAACACACGGATTTATGTTTAGTTTTGGAGTATTTATTCTGACTTGTAATGTAAATTAGTTTTAGTCAAATTTTAGTCATCCGAAGACATTTTAGTCTTTAGAGTTTTCATCACTAAAAGTTTAGTCTAATTTTTGTCGTGCATTTATGATTTTCATGCATTTTCATTTTCATCTAAGGCTGCAGCTGCAGCCATCTTTGTTGTGTGCAGTTACCGTGGTTACAGGTGTCGTGTCCATGTGACTCTGCAGTGATACCACAGACCGACTCAGTAAATCCAGTCGTCGTTATAAACTCTGAACCTGCTCACCAACATCAGCACAGCGAGCTGTTCTGACTGTGTGAACATCTGGAGGAAGATTCAGATGGAAGACTAAGTAATGATTTTAGAAACATTTTGTGTTTGTTATAAGTGTTTAGTTTCACTTGATGAATAACTTGAGTACTTTAATAATAAAGCACTCTTCACACAACACAGTCGATCCACAGTGTTCTGCAGAACAGAGTGATCAAACATTTAAGGGACGAACGTCCTGCATCAACGGATCAATCTGACTATAAACTGTCAAACCCCCAACGTGTCCTCTAACTGATTGGACACTCCTTCACTGAAGCATTACTCAGCAGTGGACTTGGAGCCGTCCATCACTCAGTCTGAGCCCTGTTATGTAACTCGAGCGGCGCGGGACAGTCGAGTCATTCACCTGTCAGCGTGGACCTCTCTCCTTTTAAAGCCAGAAAACAGATGAGTGAGACTCGGAGCTCTGACTCATCAAGATGTGAAGGCTGCAGCAGATTTTCAGAGACGCCGTGAAGAGATTTGACGCCTCTGAGGACAATAGCAGAAACGCTTCAGCTCAGATCTCTGTTTTCAAATCAGTTTATAACAACGTGGGGCTTATTTTGATGATTTTGTCTAAGATTTCTATCACTAAAAATAGAGTTTTCCCCATTCTGTATTCACATTTATAAATCTTTCTTTAAACAGTCCTAGAAACTCTCCTGAATAATTTAACGACCCGTAGGTTTATGTTTCTGTCAGTTTTAGTGGGCGGTTCTAGAGACTACAATACCCATGAGCCTCAGCTGCCATTTCTCTGTAGAAGAAGCCAGTCAGAGGCGCAAATCAGTTGTTGTGAATTCAAAAAGCTTCGTCTTCACAGCTGACATCAAACTAATTTGACTAACTTTAGCTTCCGCACCACACAACAGAATGTGAAGCTCTGTGATTGGATGTTTCTTAGTGAAATGCACTATGGGAGTCATAGTTGATTCTGTCTTGGAGTTTTAACGTCCACTGGCTTAATGTCTTTGACTTTTGTCAAAGAACCAGATATTTTCTACCACAGTTGTTCGTCTTTTGTACTGAGGATTCAACCAGAGACCTGAAGAGCTCCGACTGTGACTCACTTCTTATTGTCGAGAAAAAACAGCAGAATTATCAAATACTTAAAGGATTATTATTATGTTGTCCTTCAAGTATTTTCACACTTCCTCGTGAAAATGCCTCCAAACCGACTTCTTCAGTTCAGCCGAATGTCGACTTTGATGTGTTTCTCTTATCAACAATGGTGGAAAGTAACTAAGTACATTTACTCAAGAAGTTGTACTTTTTACTCCACTACATTTATCTGACAGTTGTAGTTACTGTTCAGATTAAGATTTCACCTTAAAAAAGATCTCCACAAACTTCTTGCATGGTTTTCATTTCAGAAACTGAGCCCCAAAGAGGCAAAATTATCCAATACTTCTGTACTCTACTGATTCTTTAGCTGCATGAAACTGAGAATACTTCTGTACTTTACTGCTGATACTTTAACTAACTTGTACTTACTTTTACTACTTTTTTTTTTTAATACTTACATCTTTTTTATTTGTAATGGAGTATTTCACATTGTGGTATTGGTACTTTTACTTAAGTAATGAATCAGAGTACTTCTTCCTTTCAGGTGAGTGGGTTTCTGACCAGAGAGTCCATGCTTGACTAACATGGGAAGGCCATATGACAAAAACTAGTAAATTTAATATTGTAAATCTGCTTGTTTGATATGAATACAGATAAAAAACGAATTTGAAACGAGGTGGAACCATAGTGCCGGGTTCTTGAAGGTGGCAGCGCCCTCCGCCTGTCAGACAGTGTTCAGGGCATCAGTGCCCTCTGAGCTCTATAACCCAGCAGCAGCTCCGTCGTCTGACCGCGTCCTTCTGTTTGTGTGTTTCCTGTTTCAGAAGTACAGGCACAACGATGAGGACTCGTCCCCCCAGGACCAGAGCTCCCCCCAGCTCACGGAGGAGGCCGGGGGGGTGGAGCTGGTCCAGGTAGCAGAGAAGAACCTGTCCCAGATCGAGAATGTGCACGGATACGTCACCCACGCTCACATCTCCCCCATGAAGGTAGGACACGGAGCCGCCTTCACTTCCTCTCTCTCTCTCTCTCTCTCTCTCTCTCTCTCTCTTCTCCCTTTCAACAACAAGCAACTGAATCATTTAATCTGACAATATTCAGGTACAAATTAGGTAAAAGTGTGATCATGCTTGGTACAATCATATTAATATGTAGACCTCAACTATAGGCCTGAAGCGTCACAAACAGAAAATCATGTTCAGTCACAATACTACACCACAGCAAATTCCTTGTATGTGAAAACCTACTTGGCAATAAACCTAATTCCGATTCCGATTCCGATATCTAAAATTGTTCCGTCTCTTTGGAATTGATGAAGAGCTCCTGAACCCTAAACCGTCTTCAGATGTCACATTGTTCAATCTGCTCAGAGATCAAACTCTAAGAGCCTGTAATGAATAACTGTAAATTACCATGCTCCCATGACAAATTGATGGATTTTAGTATTCAGTAGTCAGAAACCAAAAATATTCATCATTGGGTCAAAACTGAGAAAAGTAAACCTCCAGTGAAGTCACACCTTTCTGTCTGTTTTCTAGCCTCCTATCTCTCTTTGTTATTCTCTCTTTCATTGTCTCTGTTCATCTATATATTTATATATATTTTATGAATATATTTCTTTCCATCTGTCAGTCAACACACAAACCAGGTCAGGTGTCATTTACTTTTAATTCAGTGTGTTTTCTTCTAAAATCACATTTCCTTCATAAACTCTTTTTACCCTGAAGGAAATGATGAGAATGAAAACAAATTAAAAGTGAATAAATCCTGAACCACACTCACACACACTCACACACACACACGCGGAGGGAGGAGGAGGGTTGTTGCTTGTCTGTGTTGCCTACATGTGGTTCATTGAAACATTGAAGCTGTTCTGAAGCTCGTTCCTGTTCCCGCTCATCACACCTGTCCCCTGTCATGATGCCATCACGCACGCACGCACACACCGGTGACGTCTCATTGGACTCGCACCTTTGTGTTGCTGAGCGGCTCTTACTGTGAGCAGCCCGCCGTGGTTCAATAAACACCAGAACAGAACCAGACGTCCTTGAAACTCAACCTGGAGAATTTGGCGTCGTCCCGGTCACATGACTGGGCTTCCTGTTCACGTCATCCTCTGTGCTGCTGCTGCGTTTGTGTGTCATATCAGTGTGAACTGTGTTTGGATGATTTGACTCTGTTAGATCAGTTTGCTGCTCAACAAACATGAAACGAGCACTTTGACATACATGGGAGGCATCATGGGAAATGTAGGATCCAATGTTTCTGGACTAAAGTCGGGGAACATCACCACCTCTGCTGCTCAGAGTCCCCCGACTTTATTGAAGTGAAATCCTAAACCACTGCAGGACTCTCTTTAAGTAAAAACATTTATTTTAAGACTTCAGTTTACACTTCAGCAATCTGCGATGTACATTTGTCATTATTTTTGACACTTAACCAACTAGATAAATAGCTATAAAGCCAAGAAAAACAAAGGTCAAAGTGTCTTAAAATATAAATAAGATTAAAATAATTTTTTTTTAACAAAATGCAGTGAAAACACAGAATAAAAAGTTGAGTTTTACAACTTTGTTTACAAGTAAACTCCATTGGGCCCCTTTAATTCTATAATTCTATAATTTTGTGTTTTTGGAGATTTAAACAAAAATAAAGTGTTTTTTTGCCTGATCTTCTCAAAGTGTGATGAATAGAGTTAAAAGTAAAGAAAAACAAAAGAAGTAGTGGGCTGATTCTCATATTAATACAGAGATATAAAGTAAAGCGTGATGTGGCTGTTTGTCGCTCTCCGCAGCCAGAGTAGATTAAACCAATCTGCAGATTAGCTGAGATCTGATATTTCACAGGGATTTAAACATTTTCACGCTGCTGTGGTCATGGTAACAGAGAGCCTGGGATCAGATTAACGCTGGATAAGCAGGACTGATGTGCTCAGACTGCTCAGCTGCACCGTGGAGCTCTTCTGCCGCCGTGTGGTGTTGAGACGTACTCACATACTGTGTCCACTGTTCGTGTTAAAAATAACCGATCATCCATTAGTTACTTTTCAGATTACAACTGAAGGATGATGGGAAGAAAATTCTCCTTCTGAAGCTAAATAAACTGTTTCAAATCCTCTGGGATCAGCTGGAAAAAGCATCGTCACAGAGCTGAAAACAGGCTGTTTTTCTGTTGAGTGTTTAAAGATACATGGTTCTCACTGTACGGTGACGCTACAAACACGTGATGGTCTTATAGACCATGATGTAATAATAATAATAATAATCATCTCAGGCCACTGTCAGATTTTACACACAATCATTTGGTAATTTTTGGTAGATTTTTGCAGTGCAAGAAAATGTAATATAAAGAACACAAAGTGCCTTTATGTATTGTAATCTGATAATAATAATAATAATTTGCCTTTGACCAGCAACTCAACTCAGTTTTATTTATACATCCCAAAATCATTTTTGAGGCCATAACCAATAACAATAATATCTTTTGATAAGGATGCCTCTCAGTTAGTTGTAACAGATGTGACCATAATATGTGCTGAGTCGGACATTTTACAGTGAAAAAATAAACTCACTAACAGCAAATATAACTAAAAGGTAAACTTTATTAAATTAGAATTAATAACGACTATAAACACTAACACAAATGCAATAGATTAATGTAAAGTGACAAAATCAAATGAATGAGAAACTGCCCTGAGATACTGTATAATACACATTACATTCAGTATTGTCTGGTGTGGGAAAGCCTGTGTTACAGATTTACATTTTAGTTTCTCACTGTGTGACACCAGTTTGTCAACAACAATTAAAAAACATCTTTTCTTTTTATTACAAATCATAATCTCAGTGGTCATAATAAAAGTAAACAAAATCAAGAAGGTTAAGTACAGACATTGGACAGTGGGGCGGAAATAAATAAATCAAACCTAAGTCCAGACTTCATGGAGCTTCATGGAGACCCTGTGGGGGGGGGTTCAGATGGTCCAGGTAGTTGCAGTAGAAGCACTTCCTGTACTCGTCCAACAGGTTGTGTTCACATGTTGTCTGCTGTCCTGTGTCTCCGTCTCCTGTAGTTCATGTATTCACACGTGTGTTACTGCAGCACTCAGACCGGATCACCCCTGTTCTGGTCCTGGAGAGCTCACGTGATTGGACGATCTGACAGAGATGATGCTTTTCAAAATAAAATCTATGAAGTGCATCAACTGTGGAAAAAAAAAGGGAAACGAATAAAGCAGACACAGATAGGAATTGTTCTCATTCGTAATAAAGTTAATACCTGAAGTAGCTGAACAGAAAAATAATGAAAGTATTTCCAAACATATTGATTTGTTTTTAAAATTTATGAAACACTAGTTAAACCCAGTGTTTACCTTTACACCGACCATACAATATACTTTACTATTATACTAAATCATTATACTAGAAAAAAGGCTTGTTGCAGATAAGATGCCTTAATGCCAGTGGTGTTATGTAACCAAGTACATTTACTGAAGTACTATGCACAGTCTGAGGTACTTGTACTTTACTTGAGTATTTCTGCTTCTCCTCCACCACATCAGTGTGAATATTGTTCTTTTTACTTCACTTCATTTATCTGACAGCTTTAGTTACTTTACAAAGTAAGATTTTTTTCACATAAACGATTAGTCCATTAATCAGTTGATGGATTATCAGAACATGAATTGATGATGGTTGGACTCATTTTTCCTGTAAAATCATTTCCTGGCTGCAGCTTCTCAGATGTGAAGATTTGCTGCTTTTCCTTTGAATGATTTGAATCATGTGAATGTGTTTTAATAATGTTGAGCTTTGGACTGTTGGTTGGACACAACAAGCATTGTGAAGGTGTCACTTTGGGCTCTGGCTCATCGTGACGCCATTTCTCACTATTTTCACTATTTGTACAAAGCAAACGATCAATGGATCAATGGAGAAAATAATCAGCAGATGGATCCAGAATGAAAATAATCATCAGCTGCAGTCCGATACAAAACAGTTCAAAATGAGCTCCAACAGTAAAATCCTAAATTCAACACAACAGCCAAGACAAACATGGACCAGCACCACCAGTCTGCTCCCCAGCTCCTCCACCTGTCAATCAACTGGAGGCGTATTTGAAAAGTGTTGCTCAGAGGGCAGGATCAGAGGGACCGGTCGTCCAATAGCAGCCCCCGTAGCTCTCAAGGACCCTGATAGCACTGTTCGCTATCAGCTAATCCGTCTGTGTTACATCCCATTAAGATCTTCTTCTGTCCCTCAGTCCTCTCTTTTCTCTTTCTGTCTCTATCTGTTTATTATTTATAATCTTAAAGTTTCCCTCGTAGACTAAATGTCTTTATTACTGCTGGATCTGCCTTGATGTTAAGTGATGTTAAAGAATAAGTCTGGTGATATATTTATCTTATTCTCAACAAATCCCATGTGCAGAACCATTTATTATCTTTTATTTTGTCCACCCCATTGAGGTAGAATTGACTATTAATAATTGTAATTTCTTTGCATGAATATGCAGTATTGATTAGTGGAGGCAGTAAAGGAATCCCTCTTTGAATATCGGGGTTTCCTGCAGTGTTTATGGTGCATGTGGAGAACTTGGCCTGAAATAAAAATTAAAATGTATACAAGGATGGCATTTACTGTCTGATTAGTGTGGCGATTCTTTAGGCTGTTACCTATTAACTAAATTGATCGTGAGATAAGAGGTGTCAGGATTGAGTTGACTTTCTGCCTCCAGTAATTTAACCCTTAATATACGACCGTGGCTGCGTTCTTTCCCCTTTTTAAGAAACTTTCATTGTAAACAAAGATTCACTCATCTTTGTTCTTACTCTAGAAACATGAAGTAAACTAGTTTCAGAACTTGAGCGTCAACATCCTCCAACCCTTTTCTGCTCATCCTCTCGCTCATTCTCACTTTCTCTTTCTCTGTCTGACCTCGAAGGATTAACTGTCTCTGTCCTGCTTTTGCCTTTTCTGTATTTTGACCTCTCCGAGACTCCGTCTTTCCTCCCCTCCTGTATCCCGTAGGTACCGTCTCTGGAGTGCATCTTTGACGGGTCCTCAGCGTTAGGACAGCACCTCCCGGAGCTCCCCTCCCCTACGTCCTCCACCCTCTATCCCCACGGCGAGGACAGCCCCCTCCCCTCCTGCTCCTCCAACCCCTACCCCCCGATCCAGGTAAACCCCCCTGTCACACTGCTGGGCTGTTGTCATGGTAACCCAAACTTCAGTGTCACTTCAGCAATGATTCAGTTTTCAGGACTGTTTTTCAGACGGCCATATTGTTTACATCTCATCATATTTTCATCCATTTCAAAGGGGGAAAGTTTATCTTCCTGTCCATCTATGAGCAACACTCATGACATCAACACGATATTTACAGGATGGTTTTACACACCTGCTGTCCCGCCTGTCAAGCCCACCTCAAGGACTTTAGGGACTTTAAAGGTTGTTATGCCTGTTTAAGTAAAGAGCTGGAGTCAAGATGTGGTTAGCCTAGCTTAGCATAAAGGCAGGGGGAAACCGTTAGTCTGGCTCAGTCCAAAGTTCAAAAATACACCTACCAGCACCTCTAAAGCTCACGTTGTGTCTCGCTTGTGTCATCCTTACAAACTGAAATGTAACAGTCCCCTGTGAATCAAATTTAATAATGTTATTGATCCTCTGACTATTCGATGTAGCGCCATCATCAGGTCGGGTCAACATTTTAATGTGTCCAATACTTTGGTTTAGGGTTGGAACGATTTCCGTCCACCCCACAATTGGAGATGGACGCCAATATATTTGTCCAATTGCCCAACCCTAATGACCAAATACCTGCAGTACTAATGACATTCATCAGCCTCAGTACTGTCAGTACTCTGTACTTTGTGTTTATTGTTAATTGACACATTTTACATTGCTAACACGCTAAACTAAGAAGTTGATCATGGTAAACATTGCACAAGTATGTTGGCGTTGTCACTTTGAGCATATTAACATGTCAGCATGTTCAGTATTTAGTGTCTCCGTACAGCTGGTAGCATAGCTGCAGATTCTTAGTATTGTTGCTGTATAATCTCTTCTTTCTCAACGATTGATAGACCTGATGGAGATCGGGACTACAGCAGCAGAATGAACACAGGCTGGGAGGGGGGTTTGTTACCTTATTTGTACATTTCACATGTTGTGAAGTTACTGTAGTTGTAGAATAACTCTGAGCTGCACAGTGATTTGGTTTAGTTGGCCGCTATACTTCACATCAGACTAAACACAGAGCAGCTGGACGACACTGAGCAGGACCTCCAGACCTTCACTTCGCCAGTAAAATCACCCGCTCCGGCAATGAGGTTTCTGCTCACGGTGACACTCTCTGGTGGAGAAATCTCCACATCCTGCTTTTCATTGTTTCCTCCACGTTTGATCTGCGGCAGCCTTCCCGTCCCCGGCCTGACGTCAGCAGGCAGCTATCTCTAACACCTCCGCCGCGATAACGCAATAAATGGATCCTCACATCCCACAAAGACACTGAAGGCTGGGAGGACGTACTGTACACTCCTTTTTTTTATTATTATTCCTTTCACTTTTTTCATCTCTCTTCCTCCGCCTCTCGCTCGCTCTCCTCAGCAGCGCCATGGCAACACAGGAGATGAATGCCGACAAAGAAAATCCTGACGGCAGGAAAATGGAGGAGGTGGAGGGGGGGTTGAACCTGCAGAGAAGTACAAGGGCAGATTTAGTGAGGCTCTGTGAAACGGGGGGGGGTAGTAAAATGCAGAGTAGCAGGCCTCTTGGTTGCCCCCAACAGAAAGATTTACAGCAGCTCTGATGTATATTTATCACCAAGACAAAGGACTCAGAGGCCATGAAATGACTTGTCACTAATGCTTCTTCTCCATCGTCTCGTCTCTGCTACACTTCATTCCCAGCTGCAGCAAAGGATGCTGGGAGGACAGGCCAGCTCTATTTATAGCCAACAGGATTCCAGTCAGTCCTGGAATTTTCAGGGAAATCACAGAATTTTAGGGGTGCGTATTCCAGGCAGGGAAAGTCAGGGAAAGTTGTTAACCGCAGAAGGTGTTTTCTTATTTCATACTGAATATACTGTTTGTCCAAGGATAAGATCATCTTTGAACCCCTTTCTCTGAAAGTGAAACATGAAATGAATTCCTTGAAACATAAATCCAAGATTTACTTTGCTTGTCCAAATCTGTATTCAAGTGCAGTTGATTCTTCTTTCTATATGTAGTTAAGTCAGTTAAGCTCCTCATCATGACTTTGTGTGACACTGGTAGTTCTTGGCAGCTCGACAGATTATTCGATCTCCAGTTTGTCTAAAAATGCTTCCGATTAATTTTCACTCGTTACGAATTTAATTTTCTCGTAGCACTAAACCGGTTGGTTAAAGTGGGCCAACTAAACACTTCTAGGACTGACAAGTCTATTAATAAAGTTTAACAAAATGTGGCTGTCCACATCTGTAAATGGAAATTAAGAAAGTCACTAGCCTAACAATATTAAGGCTTCAAACAGCCCATAACGCAAAACTCTTCTAATGTAAGAGGCACTCTTCTTTCTTTCCAAAAAATATCCACTGTTGTGAATACAATGCATATGTCTAGTCCTCAAATATAATGTGCCTCCCTTCACTTTCTCAAACTTAAACTTTACATTAACTTTACATTACGCCCTGTAGTAATACTATTATATTGCACCTCTCATACACAAAAGGAAGCTCAAAGTGCTTTACTTTGAGGGCAACAACTGATAGAACAGAAAAAGTTCATTCAAACATTTAAAGACTAGTACAAGAATCTTGACATTTATTCCTGAAGTAACTGTAAGCCAGTGCAGAGTCTTTGAAACAGGAACTGATATGAGCTCTTTGTTCCAGGCAGTAGTTCTGTAACGGATTCAGAACCTTTCTGGGGAGGTCTATGAACGGTGAACTGCAGTAGTTGAGCCTACTTGCAATAAATCATGCAACTTCTGTCTGGAAGGAAAGTTAGGTTAGAGTTGAAAAATCACAAATGTCCTAAGACCCTCAATTTGGATGAGGAAAAAAATTTAAAACCCCTTTAGATAATGAAACAGTATGTACAGTTTTTCTTTTTGTTATTTTGACTATAACTACGATCTCTGTTTTGTCCTGATTCCATTTTGATTCGTCCATAAAATTATGTCAAACTCGGGTCGTCAGGATCAACACCTACATAGAGTTGGGTGTTATCTGCATAGTGATGAAAATCTATACTTTTCCTCTGGGTTGACGAGCCCTTGTATTAACATATAAAGATTGAACAGCAGTGGACCCAGGACAGAGCCTTGTGGCACTCCGTGTGGGATGTTCGGTGTTCTTGATGAGAAGCTTTGAGCATAAAGGGAAATTTTGTAATTAGTGTTTTGGTTTAAAGAGCGGTGTTTAACTGAACCCCTCTGTTTTTTTTAGAGCATCCAACTCATTTGTTCCACCTGATTCCACTCAGAAGAATTTATCAAAAATGATACAAATGAAAAAATACATAAGAATACAAAATACAGTTGTTTTTTTAAATCAATATTGTAAAGTTTTTCATTACATTCAAACTATAACATTATTAATAGTTTTCATCACTTATCTCATTTGTTTTTATTTATTTATTTATTTTTTCTAATCCTAATTGGATTTTTTCTTTATTTGTCACTGCCTCCTGTGACTCAGTGTTCAGCGTGTTTTAATGAACCAGTAAGTTGCGAACAGTAAGCTCTCTAAATGAACTTCCCTGCTACACTGAATCAGCGGTCGTGACAGTCGCTCCACACATCACCCTGCTGTCCGTCACAGCCGCGATATCCCAGCATTTTGCAGCCGCAAGTTTTTCCCCTGCTGACTCATATTTGGAAAGAGACTCAAAGTGTGAGGACTGAAGTAGGACAGAGGTCAGCTGGACCAAACCCACAGCGGACTGAGAACCAAGAGGAGGAGGAGGAGGAGGAGGAGGAGGAGGAAGGAGCAGTGTGAGGTTTCCAGACTGCAGAGAGAAGAGATCAGAGGACTAATTTCCTCCCTGCCTGCGCTCTCTTTAAACACACACACATACACACTGAGACACACACTCTCGTCTCTCCGTCCTCCGTCAGCCCTGCAGTCTGTTGTTGCTGTCTGCCTCAGACAGACGGAGGCTGGCCGACCGGCTGCTCTCTCTCCGCCTGCTAAGCGATGCTCTCTCACCCCGGCAGGTTAATCCGCCCCCAGAGGCTCCTCTCTCTCTTTTTTCTGTCAAGTCCGGCGTCTGAAGGCTACCGTTTACCGCCCTCCGCTGCTCGTCACCAACAGGAGGAGGACGACCTCGGCGTGTCTCCTCCCTGCTAGGTAGCTCCTCTCCTGGAAGCAGCATCTGGTCACCTCTGTCGGTTCCTCCGTCGGCTCCTCTGCAGCCTCCCTGTTTGCTTCTGTGAGGGGGGGGGAGACACGAGGTGGAGTGAAGCCCCCCTCCCATCGTCTGCTCTCCAGCCAGCACCACCTCCGCTGCCACCCTGCAGCAGGAGCGAGAGGAGGCACATAGGAGGCGACACACCACCTCCACCTTCACCGCAGCAGCAGCAGCAACAAGCAGCATGCTCAACTCTGTGTGGTACGCCAAAAAGATGGGCCGCCGCATCATGGGCACCCTGAGGAGAACCAAGCGGCTCCACCGGCGCCTACTGGTAGGTCACCCCCCCCATCCATAAAGAATAAATCTTCATAAAGGTGAGGAGGCAGGGGGAGGTGCTGCACCGTGTAGCGTGACTAATTTTCCACAACGTGTGTGTGCAGTCAGCCTGTATACATGTGATCATGCACTCCTCCGACTGGTGTGTGTTGTAGATGTATTGATCTGGATGTGACGCCGCTGGAAGAGGCAGATGTGGAAAAGTTGCAACAGGAGCTCTGCTGCTGCTGCTGCTGCTGCTGCGTCATGTGGTGGATCAGGATTCATGCAGAAACCTTCACAGCTGCTTTAATTCTTCACCGCAGATCAAAACAAAAAAAACGCCCTCATCCACAGTCCCATTTTGAGGTGTTGTTTCATCATCATCACCATCATCATCAGCGTAAACCTGAGGTGTGTCAGTGCCGTCAGAGATCTGAGGTGATTTGTTGATAAGGCTGCAGCGGCTGTGAGCAGGTTATTGGATCTAAACACGAGTGTTTCGTTAAATGTGCACATGCAAGCAGTGCTGCTGATTGTTCCAGAGCTTTCAGCTGCTGTGCTTTGTATCCGACGATGAGAGCGGCGAGCTGGAATCCCCCTTGTCTCAGACCGAGGAAATGTTTACGGTTGATGTCAGGTTTGGTTCGGGACCCGGTCACACCGGTGCAGCTTCTTATAAATCAGTGTGTGAACGAGGCAGCGATTCACCTGCATAAACGGCAGCATCATGTTCTGGGCAGATGTGAGGAACCCCTGCAGTAGCACATGCCTTCCCCGGCGTTGCCTAGCAACCTCCAGGCTCCTGACACGCAGCACTACCCCACCGCCTCCCTGTTTACTGCCTCAAATACACACGCTAACATACATACGCAGACACACACACACACACACACACACACCAAAATGTAGGTTTTCACTGAGGACAAACTATAAAAATTTGATCACAGCGATACAGTCACGAAGGGAGAGGAGCTGCTGGATTTTTCCTTCACTATAAATCCACATTTCAAAGCTTTCTTCTGATGATCTTAGAGGGTGAAACATTTTCAAAGTTAAAACAACACTCAGGCACCCATTTGGACATTTAAAACAAGTTTTCTTTGTGTAGTCATTCGTCCTGTTAGTACTATTCATTAAAAGATGCTTTTTTAATGTTCTTCCCATGTAAATGATGCAAAAATGTAAAACTTTATCTGAAGATAATATTAAGCTTCAGCATTCTGAGTTTGACATCTTTTCTTTACTCTTTATTTTTGTGTTTACCTGTTGAGCTGCAGGAGGGGATGTGGTGCTAAAAACACTGTTAACTTGGGACGATATCCTCTTGATTTTTCCAACTCAAACTGCTGCAGCCTCATATTTACTTCTAAACCTACATTGTAAGCGTTAAGGAGGAGATCTATTAATGTCCAGTAAAAACAGGAAGCAAAACCAACCAAATTGATGCCCAGCTCGGCACCAGACTGCTGTTTTAACACAGTGAAAACAGTGAACCAGCCCTTTAATGTTCTACAACACAGGAACAGAGAGTCTCCTGGATAACTTCACTAACCGTGTTTTGATGTGGTGTTCTCTAAAAACTACGATACCCATGAGCCACCTCTGTGTTTCAGTGTCGCTGACTTGTGTTTGTTGACTGTAACGTCAGTGTTCCTTTATTAAGATAATAAGTAACCACAACTATTTCTGAAACAGGGTCAAATTATGTCTGATGGGAAGCTTTGAAAAGTCATCTGATCATTCGAGTTGTAATTTGTGTGTTTTTCTCATCATTTATTCTTTTGAAAGCTTATCTCGGAGTGATTTTACTGATGATGTCTCTATTTAATGGCTTGGTTAGTTGATCGCATGATGTCAGCTGGACTTGCCTTCTGGTTGTAGTTGCTCGAGTCAAAAAATTTAATTGAGTGTCTGTGGTGAGTTCATTGTCTGTAATAACAGTGGGACAGTCGAGCGTCTGTGGTGAGTTCACAGTCTGTAATAACAGCAGAACAGAGAGCTTCATGAAGAAGCAGATATTCACTAACACAGTTGTCCATCTCTTGTGCTGAAGACTCACCAGGAGAGTTTGATGTCGATCAGAGACCTGAAGAGGGAGAACCGTCCTCCATCTTCACTTTTATATTTAGTGTCACCTTGGGAACTGAACCCTTGGGGTTGAATGTGAGATCTAGGTCTCGACCTTTGTTATGATACGTTAATCGTGTTAAACCTTCCTTCCACTTCCTGGTGTCCAGGCACTAACCCTGGCAGGGTTGATGGTTCCAGTCCTCCTTCCTGTAGCTGTGATAATATCTGAGCTGACTCTGAGCTCAGATTCATGGCTGTAATCTGGTGGGTGTCCTGCTGGGGGTGGTTGCTTTCGAGAGCACTGCTCCTCCGCCTGCCACCCGCCGCAGGTTAATGACCTGTGAAACGGCTCGCCGTCAGCCTGGAAGAACAAGCTAAAGATCTACAGACGGCATCAACACATCTGACCCGTTTTTCACACATTCTCTATACATATTGCAAGATTTGAGCTCCAGCTTTGAAATGGACACCTTTCCATTTAGCATGTGTTTGTAGTGGAGAAGTCGCAGCAAACGAGTGCCTGCGAATTTCCGAATTGCAATAATAAAATGACCAGTTAATTGACTCAGGGATGTCACATTAAGCCTAATTATCCAACACAAGTGTAACCTTTTTGAATCATCCAGGACAAAGTACAACCAGATGCTAGTGTGTTCTGCTGGTGGGTCTCACACATAGTTATCCCACACTTAGCATTTTACTGGCTTTTTTCCTTCTGTGTGTGGAGCTGATTTATCTTTTTGAGTGTCCTTAGAGGACAGTATCACCGCAGCCTCACACGCGTGAACACACCTGTGTGTGTGTGTGTGGATGAATATGCAGGGTGATTAGGTCACAGCAAGGTGACCTGCATGTAGATCCCTCTGCAGGCAGCCTCCTCCTGTGTTTACTTTCAGCAAGACAGAGATAGAAGTGAGACAGAAATGATTCGTGTAACAGTCATCTTTATTTTGAAAGCTGCAGGAAGCTCGCTCAACTCTCTCTGTTCTCCTCGTTTCCCCAAATCTCTCCAACAACTGTGTGCAAAGTCAGGATGACCTCATCTCTTCCCACATTTAGGGCAAATACACCAGGTTGATATAAACTGGAATTTTCCTTTAATGTGAGGAACGTATTACCCAGAACTGTAATGGGTTAAACTCTCTGTCCAGGATTCTTCTACCATGAATAGCTAAGGGGCAAAAGATCGAAGACGAAATTCAGTTTTTTGGGTCTCTTTTTTTCATAGTTTTTTCTTAGCCAAACATGTGAAAACAACACCCTGAATATTCCTTTAATGCTGGTGATGCAGCGCTCGCCAGCAGAAACCTTCTGATTTTAGTCTTTGGTTACAGTTTGTCACTTCCTGTGGTTGGTGGGGGGGAGTGACCCTTTGTTTCATTGTGACTGTCATTGCTGGTGTTGCCAAACACTGGGTTTGGCTGGTAAGATGGCAGCATGTTCATCTTGGTTTACCTTGGTTTGCTGGACATGATGTCAACATGACAACATCGTCTGTAGACTCGACAACTCTCCATGACAACAATCCTAAAATCAAAAGGATTATTCTGGTTTATTATAACTTATTGTCATAGTTTTATCTGTCATTTCTATCGGTAATAATGACATCGAAGTAAACATCTGAGATCTGCGAACACGCTGCCGGTAAGACGGAAGATCTGCTGCGATCTGCTGCGATCTGCTGTACTGACTGTAGTCAAAGATGTTTCAGATGTGCTCATCTTCACTTTGCCCTCCAAATAAAAACGTTTAGATCATCATTTTGTCTCCAGCGCGGCTGATCGTCTGACTGCTTGTGTCTCTTGACCTGATTTATTTTTCGTGATGTCGCTGTGTTCACAGATCTCAGATTAATTAGGTGTGCACTATATTAAACAGACAAAACTGTGAAAAGAAGACACAAGTTGAACAGAAATCTTCTCCTTAATGAACCAGATTCCCACCAATCAGATTCTGTAGCTCCTGCTGCATAAATTTGCACATTAATGAGAAACGTTTTTGTTAATCCACCACAGCTTCTGTGTATTTTAAATTTATACTATCACCACCCATGTTCTGCAGAATAAGTATAATGATGTTTAAAAGCACATGCCTAATTATTGACCCCACTTTTGTAACTGGTTGTATTTCTGCCTTGTAAATCTGTGTGTTGTTGACAGTGATAGGAGCTGCAGCTGTGTGTTGGTGTGTGTGGCCTGCAGGTGGAGCTGCAGACCCACAGCAGCACAGTTCAGCCACTAATCCTAATCTTCAGCAGGTCCTCGGTGCTGTCGGTGCTGCACCTCTCAGCGAGTGGAGTCAGACTTTAGAGAAAACACTGGATGTGTTGACAAGGACAGAGCAGTGAGACTGTGGTTCATACTTATACCGCTCAGTACGGTTTGTCCTATTGATTTCCTCTGTAAATGCTGCGTTTGAGCTCCTGTTGTCGTTGAGTCATGTGGTTCAGTTTCCAGATTCCTGCACATTTAACACTCCAGGTCGACTGTGATTGACAGTCCCACTTCATTCTTCAGATGACAGTTAAATATGTCAAACACAATGCAGACGGACAGATACTCACAGCAGAACACTGCTGCAGATCAATACATTCTGGGATAGTTTGCCTTCCATTGTGAATATGGATGGAGACGAGTCGTTCAGGGACTGTAGATATTGTTTGGTGATATTGGTCATTTTGAACAGTGACGTTGCAGCTCTGTCATGTATCCAGATGAACCGTTGATGGGTCAGTGTATCTGTCCGCTTGTATTTCCAGCAGCAGAAAGCTGTGGATGCTGGAGAGGGAAAGATCTGGAAATGCTCCTCCCACCAAACCCCGGCTCTCCTCCTGGATTTTTAAATCCACTTGTGAAATCTGTCTAACTGCTCAGCGCCCGTTGTCATGTCGACACTCATATGTGGGTTATTCTGGGGCAATTTTTATGTTGTATAAATTATTTTCCCATTCATAATTTGCCCAATATAAAAGCTGAAATACTATGACTCTATACAGTTCAGCACCATTTGTCACAGCAGGAGAGTCTAGAAGAGGCTATAAATCCAAATTCTTTGGTAATGCTGCTAATATGATACCAATACTAAAATCTTGATAATTAGTAATTAATTAGATCTAATTAGTCAAAACCTAATCTTATATACACACACACACACACACACACACACACACACACACACACACACACACACACACAATAATTTCTCCTTTACATTTGATTCTTAGAGAGTCGTGACCTAAATATTTACATAGCAGGACATTTTGGCCATTATTTCTCTATTTTATTTTTTCTCTATCTTATTTCTATCACTTATTTGCCAACATGTATGTCAGTATTGTTAGTTCTGAGATCGGTAAAATATTCCAATTTATGGATCAGAATCTAGTTTTTAATGCTTTGATTTAAAGAATATACAGTATATATGTAGTATATATACAAATTCAAATTTTCTCAACATAAGCAGATATAAAATACTGTATCTAAACTTAGCAGAGTTATGATTGAGATCAGGACATATTGGATCAAAGAATATGTTTTTTTTAGAAAGACTAAGAATCTGAACAAACATTTGATTGCAACTTTCAGTACTTGTTGGTTTTTGAATCTCTGGACACATTTGGATGACAGAATAACTTTTTCTAATTTATAGACAAAAACGTACTACTAATCTAAAAACGTATTGTGAGTTACATTAGGCATCTTCAAGTATATTGAAGAGTAGTTCTCCCCAGAGGATGAACCCTTTCCATTTTAACGACCTCCTGGCTTTTCTCGTCACCTTCAGGATTGTTTCAGCTCTAAAAATGGCAATGTTTGTTTAGTGTATTTCAATAAATATGGATCCATCCATACTGTCAGTTTTAGGTCTGGTTGTTTATGGCTCTAGTTTGTCCACATTACCATGACTAAAGTTAACCTTCAAGTGCCATCATTTAGTTTTATTTTGAGGCTTTCTGTTTTGTCAGAACAGTCATCACTTGTTTTACTTTGGAAAAAATTCTACTCATATTTTACATTCAGCTTTTGTCATGTTACAAGTCCTGCACAGCCTGCAAGGACTGTGAGGTTTGTATCCCCAGCAGAGGCTTAAAGCCGCTGCAGAGAATATCCAGAAGAAAGCTGCGGCTTTCTGCCTGCCTGCCGTCGCTAACCGGGAGTCCTCGTCAGCCCCCCCCCCGCTGACGCCGACACACATGTCGCTGTGTCTGAATCCAGGGGCGACATCGATTATTCATGCAGCGTGTGGAGCCGCCCCCCCTCGTGCTGACATGTGCCACGCTCGCTGAAGCCGATTAATTGGCAGGAGAATGAGAGAAGACGAGAGGGGAGGGTGTCACAGAGAAAGAACAGCTGAAGAGGGAGGGGTGAACTGAGAAAGAAAAGGGGGAGTGTTATTGTGCTTTGGTGGTGGAGGGAGGTGGTGGAGCACGAGTAACAGGATTGAGTTTGGATCTGTCGTTGTTGCACTGCGCAGACCGAACAAGCCCGTCCAGGTCTGAAGGAACCATCCATAATTTATTATTTAATCTCCTCCTCCTCCAATCGGGAAATCTCCAGGAAGATGACCACACATTACCCCCATCAGGAGTTCACCTCCAAGGCCATGAACGGCGCTGAGAAGAAGCTGCCGCGGGTCAACATCAACCTGCAGGAGTCCATCGCCCACCTGCACCCGCTCCAGAGACAGCACGCCATCGAGCTCCACCGACAGCAGCAGCAGCAGCAGCAGCAGCAGCCGCCGCCGCCACCACCGAACCGTCCGCAGGTCCAGACGTCTCTGTCCACATTCACTGCCTGCACTGTGCCGGCGTCCTGCCGAGCTCGCAGTCGCTTCCTTAACCTGCGTGACAGCGTCAAGAAGAGCCCGACCAAGAGTACCGCTAAGGTGGTCGGCAGCAGCCACGCAGCAAGCAGGGCGGAAATACCCTGGGTGCCCTTCGCTTTCAGTAAGGTATTTCAACATCGACCACATGCTCTGTTTGAAGTTGGGAGACCTTTTGTACTTGTTTTTTTGGCTTTGATTCTACCTCTACCGCTGTATCTTAGAGGTTAATTACAGAGTTACAGGTAAGACTGGAGTCTGTGTAAAACTGAAGTTTGTAGCTTCGACTATTTGTAGCACAGAGTTGGTACCAAAAAGTACTGATGTTTGAAGCTGCAAATATCTATCTCAAGTACCAAAAGTCAGTGTCGAATGTCAGGTCAGATTCGTTATCTTGCGTACTTTCCTTTGATGAGATGGTTCCAGAATTCAATCACAGTTTTTCCAGTTTGAGTCTATTTTGACTTTGACAAAGTTCTTGTACGACTGCTTGTTTTCGGTCAACAATGGTTGATCGAGTGTGTTGGATGTTTCGGTTCTTTCACAGTCAGTCAATAAGACTTTCAAGTGTGCAAGAACTTTGTAGTTATTGTTCAAAACCAGATTGAAAAGAGTGTTGGTTTGGTTGTGAAACTTGAGCATTGTATCGGCACTAGAATAAAGGTTGTTTCCGTGGTGTCGTGAACTCTGACCGTTGAACTCATTGTGTTGTTGGTGATTGAGGAGCTGAACTGATTCTGCCAGTGACATTATAAATGGCTTAAATTGAAGAATAGTTTTCCTAGCTGTCTGCACATGTACAGCGGTGTGGTAGAAGTGTGTGTGACCTGCCGTCAGAGAGGCAGATTGAGTTACTACAGTGTGTCAGTTTATGGAGAATCAATACAGACCGTCATGTGTGGCTGTTGTCATGACATCTGTCCCTGTAGCTGGAAACCAGAAGCTCATCTTTGTGCTTCAGCATTTCAATTATCTCGTTTCCTCCTCAAACTTGCTGTTTTATATCTGCTTCTGTTCTATGTATTTTGTCTTCACTTCAGCATTTTTAACTGCAGTGTTGTGTATAAAGGAGCTGTACACAATAATTAACATGTGTTTGATTAAGTCTGTAATCAACGATTTTTACTATGATAGATTAATATCTTGATTAGAGCCAGAGCGGTAAATCATTTATGTTGGCATATATGTCAGCTGATAAATAATAAGAAATTGAAATACACTAATGCCAAACATATGCTTGGGGTAAAAAAATGTCACCAACTACCAAGAGATGGTAGTGTCAAAAATGTCTCATTTTGTCCGACCAGCAACCCAGAACTTTCAGTTTATAGTCGTTTAAAACAGAGAAATTTTTTTTTTCTCAATAAATGACTTTGTTATCACAGTTGTTTTTGATGAATCTGCTGATGATGGACTAATTGATTAATTGACTAATAGTTTGGGGAGCAGTTCTGCAGTCATTTGTTTTGGGCCGAAGTTCAGCTCTCACTGCGTTGATGCTCATTTATTTTAGCTCATCGCCACAAAGATCCCGTCCATACAGGAGCGCTCACTCCCAACCGTCACTCTTGTCAAAGTAAAACATCTGTCCACTATGTGTTGCTGCATTTGTCACACCAGTTTGTGTTCTTTGGGAGCAATTAAGCCCCATTGTCAGCGGCTTTCCGAGCGGCGCTCCAGAAGTAGGGCTGCCGGATCAATGCGGTCGATGCGCGGGGGCTAATTTTAGCGGCTGTTGGTTTTCCATGGGCTCCAAGTTCTGCTGCTGCAGCACAACAATTAAGCCTCTCGAAACAGAGCGGCGCTTCCTGCCAGCAGCTTCACGAGGTCCTGCTCTTGCATAATAGAGGTCACAGTGCTGAAGGCCGCCTCACGCTCGCTTCTCTTTACTATGGTTTTACATGTGAGCCAGTTTCAGAAGGTAGTTTGGTGTGTAAAGGTTGTAAAGATAGACTTAGTAGTCTACAGGCTGTGACTTTTCGGGTTGTTTGGTTTTAATCATTGCTGGCTACCTGAAAATGTAAATAATATTATATTTAAACAGGAAAAAAACAAATAATAATTAATATAATAAGAAATAATATAAATGCATGTAGCCAGAGCAATGAGAGGAGTCAAGGCCTCCAGGTATGAGACAGTTAGCCTCTTCAATCTGATGCAGTAACATCACATTGATTTTTATATAACTGTATTGACGTCTTCTGTCCCTGATAGACATATTCATAAATAAACAAATTTGGGTACACACGACTTGTATGAATAATAAAACATTAATATGGATGTCTCTCACTAGTTAGAGTCTGTGATTGGAGGTAATCGAACACTAATTGTCCTGAGTGTGAACTCTCCCGGAAACATTGGGATGTTTTTCATCACTACCTTTGATTCGTTTGTCCATTTGGGTAAAATCACAGTGTGCTGAACTTTACAGCCTGCAGGTGGCGCTAAGAGGACTTTTTGTTTCTTTTTCAACCAGCTAGCTCTAGTTGTGTGAGGACTGAGCTGGACTGATTAAACCTGCCAATAACAATGCAGTATATAATGATATATATAATATATAAAGTTACATATGCTGTGATAGAGGTCTCCCGGTGCACACAGCAGGCCACTACCTGCCACTATAACAAACTGCCGAGACAGTTGTGACCTTTGACCTTTGATCCTCTGAGCTGATGTCACTGCTGGCTGTCAGGGTTAATACTCTCTGCTCTCCCTGATTGAAATGTCTGCTGCTTTTCAATAATCACAAAAAGGACATCCACCCCCCGCTGAGACTGTACCGAGGGACCGGGGATTTAACACACACACACACACACACACACACACACACACACACACACACACACACACACACACACACAGGTCGAATAGTGTGGCATTAATCTTCTCAGAGCAGCAGATGGGCAGATCATCACATCAGGATCAACCAAAAAACACAAGTGTCAGGTAATCTGTCACTCACAGAGCGTCTTCCTGCGATTGGCCGACCACTCTGACACTTTGCGGTCTAACCCCTCCCACGTGGCGCCTCGACGCGATGAAAACAAACGGGACAGGCCCCTGTCAGTCAACATGGACATGCATACATCCTCCTCCATCCTCCTGCTGTTCATCTGTGCTGCACTGTGTTTGTCTAACCTTTGACCCCTCACCATGCTATTGTTCAGCAGGCCGAGGCCACCCCGCCCTCCTCTCCCATAATCCCTGTGATCCCAGTCTCTCCAATCGCAGCAGAGACCACCATCATCCCTCCGACGTCACAGGTTTTTTTTTGTTGTTGTTGTTGTTTATTTTCCTCCTCTTGTCTTCCTCTCTCCTCCGTCCATCTTTAGATTCATCCTCACTTGTCTGGCTGCTCTTCGTCTCGGCTGCTGTCGTTGTGTAGCGTAGTAGTAAAGTGCAGCTCCATGTCTGCCGTCCAGCTGTGGCTCTGATGAAGTGAGCAGATTAGGGATAGAAACAGTGGGAGAAATGCCACACTTCCCCCCACATGACTTTTAAGAGCCCATCTGGCTCCTCCCGGGCAGAAAGTGAGCGAGCGAGGCAGAAGGAAAGAGAATGAATGAGTGAGTGAGCAAGGCACAGATTGAATTTAAAGCTAGAAGAAAAAGTGAAGTAGCGGAGTCGCCAACCTTCAGGACTTGATTTGAGCGATTTAGGCTTCATGCTTCAGCATTGTATCTTCTGCAGTGTGAAATGCCGCCATGTACGTACCGCTCTGTCCTCACTAATCTCTGCTCAAATCCACCGGCTTCCTGTTTTATCCTCAGTCGGCCTGTAGTATCATGAGGAGAGTAAGTCCTTCACGTCTGTCTTTTCTTGGCTGCACGGCGGACAGCTTGGGGCCAGTGTGTTTGCAGGGGTGGAGCTCTGTGGGAGGTCGCTCAGGTGTTGTGTTTGTGGTTTTGTTGTGTGTTTTACTGGAGATGTTTTTCCTCTCTGACGCTGTTCTGCGTCTCCTCTCCTCAGGCCAATCCTCCCCCAGTGGTGGTCAACACAGACAGCCTGGACACGCCTCCATATGTGAGTTCACTTGTTCTTGATCATGTCTGTCAAATTGTTGTTTTATCCATTTAATAATAATCAGACTGAATTTAATTTTGTTTCCCATCAGTATTCATGTTAGATGTTTTATTCTGTCATGTCGATGGAAGAAGTGTGTTGATTTAAGAGTTTTTATTTCTGTAATATAACTTAACTATATTTCTTTCTCCGGCCTTGAAAGTTAAAATTTCTATTCTCTGATTGGCTTCCTTTTTTTTTTTTACCTGGATAATATATAGACGAGGTGATAATATTGTTGAAAGTGACATTTATAACTTATAATTGTACATTACAATGTACAAATTTGTACAACAACTGTAATTGTATGATTGATTGAATTATACAATTGTGGAAAAAAATTGTGTTTGAACCTTTCAACTGATTTAACCAGCTTAAGTCTGTGGACTGATCAGAAGCAAGAAGCCGGACACAAAAGGCTTCCTCAGATTACAAATTAAAACTGTAGCTGAGCAGCTGAGTGATGAAAAGGATCCAGTGATTCAGTGGATGCATAGTGTTTGTGTGCACTTGTGAATAAGCTTCCATGTGCTAATAATAGACTTTATGAACAGATGAAGACCGGCTTAATTCAAGTATTTGCAAAACTAGGTGGCTGGAACAAAAACTCACTTCAGCTCACTTCTTGAACTGCAGTGGAGCCTGAAAACAGCTACGTCACAATATTAGGAATCAAAGTCACAGATTAAATCTGTTCTCATATCAGGTAATCAATATTGTGTCGATAAATCAACCGGCGCTGAGTGGAAGAGTAAAGAGAGGAGAGATGGAGGAAAGATTGTTTGAAATCTTGTGCAACTTGTCACTATAGCAGTTTATAGTAAAAGTGTTAAAGATTATATATCTGGTATCAATATGAGTGAAAGCTCCAGAGCAGGGTGGTTTTTAGACTTTATTCTGACTCCTTTAAGGTATTTGTACTTCTTCATATTATCTGCCTCTCAAAGTCTTATTAACTTTGAATATGGACTTAGCTGAGAATACTTAAGTACTTTACTGCTGATACTTTACATGAAGCTGAGAATACTTCTGTACTTTACTGCTGATACTTTAACTACATGAAGCTGAGAGTACTTCTGTACTTTACTGCTGATACTTTAACTACATGAAGCTGAGAATACTTCTGTACTTTACTGCTGATACTTTAACTACATTTTGTCATTCCATACTTTGAATGAAGTAGGATTTTGAATGCAGGACTTTTACTTGTATCAGAGTATTTCTTCATGGTGGTACTTGTACTAATACTTCAGTAATGCATGTGAGAAACACATTATGAGGTGTTACAAACAAGAATTAAAGGATAAGTTCACATTTTTTCAACTCTTATTCTCTTCTATGTGGTCTTTGTTGATTGGCTGGAAGGTAGTAGACCTGAGCAGAGGGGTTAACTGCAAGCTGCAGATGTGTGGAGAAGCCAAAGCCAGTCTCAGTGATGGTGTGAGTGGAGGTTTCTGCCCTGACGATGCACATGGAGTAAAATAAATAGAACCTACAGGCTACAAACATACTGTATCCTTTATGTTGTTGTATTTACTGAGCTGTCAGCTGAGAATATGAAGCAGCAGGTGATTTATTACAGCGACCTGACAGGTAATTAACTGATAAATCTTGTGTGTGCAGGTGAACGGGACGGAGGCTGATAATGAGTATGAGGAGATCACGCTGGAGAGGGTAAGACGGCGAGCAGCCGACCTTTTTATTCCACTTTGAATAACGGCCATGTTGTAACGCTCACATAAACGAGCCGCAGTCCATAACTCAGAGGGCCCAGACTCCTGGCAGCAGACACTGTTCATCTGACTTTGACACACTACTTTAAAGTACTTTGACTTTAGTGCTTTTCAACTCTGGAGGAGCTGACCGGTGTCTTTACGAACTTGCAGGACTTTATTTACAATCTTTAAAAGTTTCGGATATGTCAGAAATCTGCAGAAATGAGCACATAATGAATCAACGTGTGTTTGTGATCCGCTCTCACACACACATGTTCTTTTTAATGCAGCTGTGTTTTAATCCCTGACTGCCTGCGATTAAATCTTTATTATCTTCAGTTATATCTTCCTTTTTTTTCCTTGCCCTAATTCAGCTGTGCTTCCTCAAGTACAAATTATTATCAGTGCAGCGTGAATAAGAAGCATCTCTGCCAGATGAGTCTCACAGAAACTGCTGCCTGTTACAGTCTTAACACGCTCGTATGTTTTTTATATGTTGGTGACAGTGGTTTAATCTGAATTATATCACTGTTTGTTGGAAGAAAATCGTATTTTTATTTTATGTTAACTTGAAAATATATATATAATACTTGAAAGTTTGAAAGGTCATGTAGGCATTAAAGGTTTAGTCCGCCAATATTCTATATTTTTGTTGTTATCATTGAATCTGTTAAGACTCAAACCAGCAGTGAATGAATCTCCTGTCAAGTATTGTGTGAGTATCAGAGCCTGATATATCTTTGTCATATATGTAGTCACAGAGCTCCATTAAAACTATTAAAAACGCATCAGGGTTGTGTTCCTCTTGAAAAGATCACATATAGTCTTAGAAAAGGAAAACACCTTTGTGAATATTTGGCAGCTGTACCGAGAGAATATGCTGTAGGAACATGTCTTTCCTGGTTAGCCAGAAGGCCTCTTTAAAGGGTTTAACTCTGTCAGTGCAGCGTGCTCACTCTATAGACTGACCCCTTTTTCAAATTGGGTTTAGACAGAAGGGATCAGGATTTGAGCATTCTGTGGTGTTTCGTGTTCTGTAGAACTGTTAAAAATTTATCTTAGAATAAAATAAATAAATAAAAGGCAGCTTGTTCTTAATGTTTAGGATCCCTGAACGAGCAGAAATTATTTTTAAAAAGAGAATCAAACGATTTCTTCTTTTAGCTCCTGACATGATTTTAGCAGATTTTGAAAGTTCTGATTGTAATTTTTTTTTTGTTTGTGGTTGTCCTGGTGATTGTCGTGGTATCCAGGGGAACTCTGGACTGGGCTTCAGCATCGCGGGCGGCACCGACAACCCCCACATCGGTGAAGACCCCAGCATCTTCATCACCAAGGTCATACCTGGAGGAGCCGCTGCCCAGGACGGACGGCTCAGGTGAGACGACACACACCTGTGAATCCTCACGTCGCGTATGAAGAGTGTGTCTCTGTGATTCTTCTGAAGATATTTGATCAGATAAGAACTGAATTCACGCACCGTCATTTAAAAAAAACAGTGAAGTTTAAAGAGCTGGTGTCCTTTACCCAGAAGCCCCTGCAGCGTCCTGCTGCCTTTCACTATTCATCCATAATGCAGCCGCCAGAGTCTGACACACCTGATCCAGGTGGGGATGATGGGCTGTGGGATGAAGAGCGGTGGGCAAACAGCCTCAGTATCAGGTTGCCTCCAGCACGAACCCTGTTTGTTGGTCTGTCAGTCGTCAGTGAGGCTCATGTGTCCGGCTGAAAGCTCGGGTCGGTTACAGACAAACGGAGTCAGAAGCAAAGTGAGAAAGAACGTCAGTAAAAACACAAAGTTCACTAATGAGTGAAAGTCTCGCTTTAGATTACTCAAAAACACACTGAAACACTCCAGCATGGACCAAACAATAAACAAGCTTTAAATAAGATATTATGCATGAAGTTGAATCAAAACACAGGATTAAAGACGAAGCTGGTGTTGTTCTAGACACTTGAAGATGTGGTTGGATATTTAAAGGGAAAGTTGGTTAGTTAGATCAGATGGAAACTGAGCTGGAGTCAGTGCTCTTGTGCTGGTTTTAGGAGGATCTCCGTGCTGGAACTATTTCTTGACCAACAGTGAATCCATCGGCCCAGTACTTGTGTGCTGAGTCTCTGACGCAGGTTGCCAGATACAGTCGGTGAACTGGTGTCTGTACAGACACGATGGGACCAAACCTGACAACCTCACCGTGACGACAAGACCCTTTGAAACAAAACAGATAGCATGTGTTAATATTACACAAGCCTTTGTTCCAAAATGTTGAACTTTTCCTTTAAATGTCATGTTACTGAGCATCAGTTGACGGTCGGTGGTGTCCTGTGTTTCAGGGTCAACGACGTCATCCTAAGAGTTAACGAGGTGGATGTTCGGGACGTGACCCACAGCCGAGCCGTGGAGGCTCTGAAGGAGGCCGGCTCGCTGGTCCGACTCTACGTCCGCAGGAGGAAACCCGTCTCCGAGAAAGTGATGGAGATCAAACTGGTGAAAGGACCCAAAGGTGACAGAAAGGGTTAAATATTGTCCTGTAGCTCTTGGTGGAACCGGAGGAGCGTACAGATGGCGTGGATGTGTTGTTGGATCGTCTCTGCTTGCTGAGGAGCTTTAGTGAAATCCCTCAGGGCCTCATGATTATTCAGACATGAAGCCCGGCTCAAGAACAAAGCCTCGGTTTCCACGGAAACATCCTAAAATATGCTTTTGTGCATTTATGTGCCCTGATTTGTGCTGGTGTTAAATAGGCCGCAGCACGTTTCAGTGATGTCTTCTAAATGTTGCTGTAAAGTTGCACATTGGTGCTGGCAGGTTGACAATTGCTTTAATGGTCCGTCCTCTGCGGTCCTGGTCCCGCTGTGTTCCAGGTCTTGGCTTCAGTATAGCAGGCGGAGTTGGGAACCAGCACATCCCGGGCGACAACAGCATCTATGTCACCAAGATCATCGAAGGAGGAGCTGCACATAAAGACGGGAGGCTGCAGATCGGAGACAAACTGCTGGCTGTAAGAACTCTGACACTCGTCCTGTATTAGCTTCAGTCCAACACGAGACACAAACAAAATAATATTGGCTGAATATTGATAATGACAACAGAAGTTTGAGGAAAACTATATATTCACTCTAGTAAGATAATATAATTTGTCTTTAAAAAAAAAAAAAAAGAATATTGTCCGTATGGTTGACTGGAAGTCCTAAAAGGGGCTGAATTTGACACATTTTCCTGTAGTAGTTTGTTGAGACATTCAGAGACTCCAACAATACTGTGGAGAGGTGAAACAACACATAACTTTGTATATAAAACATTATATTGCCAAGAAGTTTTTAATGTCATCAAACAAAGAATTCATCAGAAATTTGAAGACATTTAACTAAAAAGTAAAAATCCTTTTTATAATCATCATTGAATGAGAAATAAAACATGAAAAGGTCCCATAAATGAATGTTTTTGATATAAGATAATAAAAATAAAAATAAAGATTCTTCTTCACTAATCCTGGGATAAGAATGTAAAATGTCCCAGTTGAAGATGTTTCTAGTTCAGATGGAATCATCTCATGTTTCTATCTGATGTTTGACTTGGCGGTTTATTAATCTGTCGTCAGATGTGGTCGTGGCCAGTTTGTGGTGGATGTTGATGCTTGACTCCTCTCTGTGTTCAGGTGAACAGTGCTTGCCTGGAGGAGGTGAGCCACGAACACGCCGTCACTGCCTTGAAAAACACTCCTGACGTGGTCTACTTGAAAGTGGCTAAACCCAACAGTGTCTTCATGAACGACAGCTTCGCCCCGCCCGACCTCACCAACTGTGAGTCTCTACACCTTTCCTTCCACTGCTTTTAATTCACTCACCACCTTCACTGGGAGCACTGGTTCCTTATAGTGCTGGGCTCTGGTCTTTGCAGGATCAGGCTCTGTTGTATTGCAGAAGAGTTGATCCAGGTTCAAATAGGAGGTTTACGTATGTGACAGACAGGGCTGCGGTAATGGTCGTCTAAACCTTGTCCGAGTCCAACCCTCTGTCCTCCAGCCTCTTCCTCTAGTAGTAGAGGTCTTCTCACATCACACAAACCAGATTAGCAGGTCCTGGTTCAGATGTGGCATGGTTGACTTTGACCCTGAATTAGTGTTGAATTCAGCAGGGACTGCAGCATGTCTTTGATGATGCTGATGATGGGTGAAGGGGGGTGTTCCCTGTGGCATTCATCAAACAACACGTTTCAAAGTCAAGGCGAAGCAAAACTCCTCTCAAAAATATTCAGAGCACGAACGCTGGATCTGTTCCCAACGACTTCCCGGCGGACCTTAACGTGGAGACGCTGAAGGACAAACCGATCCAGGACAGGAGGGACGCCGGACTGCTGGACCAGGAGAGGCTGCAGTGATCGGAGGATCAGTCACTGGAAGGATCCATCAGGCCGCAGATGATTAGAGAAAGCTGGAAGCTTTAACATCTTCTCGTCACTTTGCTTGAATTAATGAGAAATAATTCTCTCCATTTTGAATTTTGCTTTTCAAACATTTGGAAGGCCATTAAGAGGAACTGAAATTGGAATAATGTGTTTTCTTGCAGCTGCGTTTTGGCCCAACTGCATACGATTTAGTATTTTTTGACTAAATGCGGAGTTACGATAATCAAGATGGGATGCAATATAACCAGAATAACTTTCTCCAGGTGAGCAGCAGACAGACATCCTGTGATTTGAGAGATTCTTCTTTTGTACCTCAATACGCCCTGTTGACATATACAGTAAACAGGCCTCCAGTATGTGTTGGTGTTCTGGCATGTAGTGCTTCATCTTAACATAAAGTCTAAAACACCCAGAGAGCACAGTTGTAAAAGACTAAAACAGAAGGAACACAAACAGGCCTCCAGTCGACCAAATGTTGAACCAGCTGAACAAAATCTGAAGATACTGAGCAATAAAACAGTCAGTGGGACAAGTGATGGAAGCACGACTGACTCTCAGAATCCTGGAGGAAAAAAGTTTTCAGATTTTTACAAAATATGTGAGAAAACTCAAAGCGAGACAGAAGCAGTTTGGTGTAGGACTTCCTCTTCTAATGTCTGATCAGGTGATTGACAATCCAGAGCAGAATTGTTATAAACGTATATAAATACCTCAAAGGGATAGTTTGGATTTTTTGAAGTGTGGTTGTATGAGATACTTATCCACAGTCAGGCAGTCAGTGAACTACTGTGAAGGGGGTCAGCAGCAAAATGGATTGTAGCCTCCTAAAAAAATCAATATCAGTTCAAGTGTAGCCTCTATTCAGAATATATTCACCGCTTTACCTCGCTGACAGACGGCCCTTTTTGACAGGGGAACTAAAGCCATTATATCGCTCTCTTCACACTCACCAGACTCCTTTGACAAAAACAGTGATTTTAAAGAGTTGCTGGCCTTCCGCTGTCTTATTACACACATTACACACGTTAGTTAGAATACGAACAAACTAACTGATCGAGGCCATGGCAGACCAGCACCTCATGTGTTCCGCAAGGTAAAATTTCAGTTTTTGTCAAAGGAGTCTGGTGGCTGTCAAGAGAGCGATATAACGGCTTCAGTCCCCGTCAGAAAGGGCTGTCTGACGGCGAGGTGAAGTGGTGAAAATATTCTGAATATTGTGGTGGCTAGGTGACCCCGTCCACAGCAGCACATCACTGAGCTTCTCCAAACTGGGCGTGCCGACCGCCATCTACTGCAATACACTGACTATAGATAAGCACCTCATACACCCCGACTTCAGACTGTCCCTTTAAGAGTAGATACACCTGACCGGGCTAAAGAACTGCATCAGCATCCCGACCATCAGATCCCTTCAGACTCCATGTTGTCATTGACTCCTTTTCTCTAAAGATCCCTGAGCTTTAGCCCTCCACCCCCCCTCCTCTTCCTCTTCTGATGCCCCCCCAATGTCCTAACCTCTGTGTTATCAACCCCCCCCCTCCAACTTCTCCTCTGCTGATGTGGTAGTTTAGACGCGTGAAGGACGAGCAGCAAATCCAATCATCGAGCACCGAGCTGCATCACAAGATTCAGCTGTGGCCAGGCTAATCCTCACAGCAACACTGCACTAATGGGGGGGGGATTCTGTTAATGTGCTCTGACTCCATCGTTGTGAGGCTTAATAATAATTCATAAATGTTGTGATGATGCAGCCGGCCATCCCATCATCCTTTGCTCCAGTTATCATGTGCACCAATCAGACGGATTGGATCAGATAATGGCAGAAGTGATCAGGTTTAACTTCTACGGGTCTTCGTTATCAATCGTCCCGCTGAGATCATGAACCTCGATAAGTTTGGAACTTTACTTCCAGCTGATTTCAGGACATTCAAAAACACTTCTGACTCTCTGGATCTTCCTCATTCCAACAACTGCCTCGGCTCGCTGGCATCACCGGAAACCTTCTCTGACCTTTTTTTGCTGCCATCTTGTTTTGTTATTTTTCTGTCAGTTCGTCGGTGATGCAACAGGTTTCAGTTTCTGTATTGAAACATTAGACAGGTGAGATAAATGTGATTTTACAAAAATCTGTGATGCTGAAACTGGATTAGGATCACGTAATATGGCGATAAATACCATGTAAGCCTCCAACTGACGATTATTTTCATTATTGATTAATCTGTTGATTGTTTTTTTAATTATTAATTTAATGTTTAATATATTATATGTTCATAATGGATTTTGGGTCAAGTTTCTGACTGATAAGTGGTAGACATTATTATGTTGACAGTTTCAAACCCTGGTGAGGATTCAAATTGTTATATTATGTGACTCAGATTATAATTTAAAGATTTCAAATATAACTATGAAATACTACTAATTTATTAGCATGTACGGCAGCCTAGAGGGCGCTTCTGCTGTGCCAGTTTAAATATTTTTAAAGATCAATTTAACTTCCAGTCTCAGCTTGAACACACCCACTTTAACTGTTAAACATATGCATCCAAATATCAATTTCAGGGAATCCATATCTTCTTTGGTTCTGTTCTCTGTGTTGGTCATTGTCATTGCCGTGGCAACAACACAGTCGTAGTCATCCTCTCTGTTGTCGTTAACACCAGGTGTGAATGAGGCCTGAGCTTCAGGTAGGTGACAGATTCATGATTTCTTTACTTGTAGTTTGTAGTTTTACTCAAAACAAAGACCGATGAGCTCACAGTATCTGATGGGGACAGAGGATCATCAGTTTGGAATAAGAGTCAGCCGGTCAAACTGTAACCATGAAGCTCCACCCATCACCTGACTTACCTGAGACACACCAGGAAACAGGTTGTTATTCTGTCTCACTGAGACGAGACACACTGAGAGACGGACGATAAGACTCCTTCAGACCAAAACCACCACTTCCACTGAGAGAGGACAGCTGCAGGAGGGAATACTGGAATACTACCACTTCAACCTGCTGCTGAATCCACAAACAGAGTTTTACAAGAACAAAGACTCAAAGTGAAAGTAACTTTGGAGGGACAGGGAGGGGCGGACTGGTTTCCTGTTGGAGCTGTCGGCCTTCACTCAGAGACAAAATGGCTTCCAGATTAGAGGAAGATCTGTGCTGTCCTGTCTGCCATGACATCTTTAAAGATCCTGTCATCCTGTCATGTAGCCACAGCTTCTGTAGAGTCTGTCTGCAGAGCTGGTGGACAGAGAACATGATTCATGATTGTCCAGTTTGTAGGAGAAGATCTTCAAAGAGTCGACCACCTCTTAACTTGTCTTTAAAGAACCTGTGTGAGAGTTTCTTACAGCAGAGAGATCAGAGATCTTCAGAGGCTCTCTGCAGTCTGCACTCTGAGAAACTCAAACTCTTCTGTGTGGACCATCAGCAGCCAGTGTGTCTCGTCTGCAAAGATTCAGAAAAACACAGCAACCACAGATTCAGACCCGTCGATGAAGCTGCACGACAACACAAGAAGGAACTTCAGGAAACTCTGGAGCCCTTAAAGGAGAAGTTAAAGGTTTCTAAACAAGTTAAAGAGAAGTTTGATCAAACAGCAGAACACAGTAAGATCCAGGCCCGCCACACAGAGAGGAAGATTAAGGAGCAGTTTAAGAAGCTTCACCAGTTTCTAGAAGAGGAAGAGGAGGCCAGGATGGCTGCACTGAGGGAGGAAGAGGAGCAGAAGAGTCAGATGATGAAGGAGAAGATGGAGGCTCTGAGCAGAGAGATAGCAGCTCTTTCAGACACAGTCAGAGCCACAGAGGAGGAGCTGAGAGCTGAAGACGTCTCATTCCTGCACAACTACAAGGCTGCAGTGGAAAGAGTCCAGCAGCGCCCCCTGCTGGAGGATCCACAGCTGCCCTCAGGAGCTCTGATAGACCAGGCCAAACACCTGGGCAACCTGACCTTCAACATCTGGAACAAGATGAAGGACCTGGTCTCCTACACTCCTGTGGTCCTGGACCCAAACACTGCTGGTCCAAGACTCATCCTGTCTGAAGATCTGACCAGTCTGAGACGAGCAGGAGAGAGACAGCAGCTTCCTGACAATCCAGAGAGGAAGAAAAACTTCATCTATCCCTCTGTCCTGGGCTCTGAGGTCTTCAACTCAGGGACTCACAGCTGGGATGTCGAGGTTGGAGACAGTCCAGTCTGGAGTCTGGGTGTGTTAGAGTCTGTCCAGCGGAAAGGAAACATGCTGTCTGGATTATGGAGAATATGGTTCTGTTTAGGTGAATACAGAGCTTTCTCCCCATCACATCCAACCACTGATCTCTCAGTGCAGAAGAAGCTCCAGAGGATCAGAGTGAATCTGGACTGGAACAAAGGGAAGCTGTCGTTCTCTGATCCTGATACTAACACACACATACACACCTTCACACACACTTTCACTCACACACTGGTTCCATACATTAGCACTGGGGATGAATTCCCACTGAAGATTTTACCAGTGAAGGTCTCTGTGACTGTAGAACAGCAGGAGTAGATGATGATGATGATGAAGAACATCCAGTGAACTTTCTTCTCTGAGTCTCTGAGGAACATGTGACTGTTGATGATGATGATGGTTGTCATGGTGATCAAACTATATCTGTTAAAATAAGCTCAGGTTGTTTTGGATCCTGTCAAAGTCGACAGTTCATCTTGTGAACGGTCCCATCAGGACATTATTGAGCGTATAGATCATTGATTATCTCTTGAAATGTTCTGTGTGTTTGAGCAGCAGCTAAAAGTTGATCCTGATTGATCAGTTTATTGATTTGATTGGATCTGATCTGCTCAGAGTTTGTGTCCACTGTGATTTATCCTGTGTTTCTCTGTGTTGAAGTGTAATCCGGTTGGTACCCAACCCCAACTACACGCCTGTGGCGTCTGATGCTAGTAAAAGCAGGAAATGTGGACAGATTATTTCAGGAAAAACTGGGAATATGAGTAACATGAAGAAGCAGCTCACATGATGTTTAAACTACACTGCCAGAATAATACTTCATTATACAGTTTTATAGTTTTTCAATAAATATTTTAATAATTTGAACAAACTGTATTTCTGTAAAATCATTTGCATGGAGGAGTGGCGGCATTTTACTGAACTGACTGCTTCCATTCACATGATAGGTATTGAATGAAGAACTCTGTTGGTATCGTATCACTTTAAGGGTTCTGGTGTTGTCATTTTTTAAACGATAGCCAGCCCTAAATGTAACTGCAACACGAGAACAGGGCCTAACAACCTAGAACGTAACAGGACACCACACGTTGTTAACGTCCTATGAATGGATTGCGGATTAACGGTAGAATCATAATCTCACCACCTTTGTTTCTTGTAAACAGAAGAGTCCTCCTACAGCAGGAAATACTTCAACTGTGTGACGCCTAAAACATTAAATCTTCAGTGTCTAAATCTTCCATTTGTTAATCTCACGTTTCCCAACATGCTCACAGCTTGCGATCAGACCTGGTTGAGTTTCTCAGCCTCTAGTTTAGTTTACGACCCCCTGAGCGGCTCGTGGCCTCGTCCAATCAGACGGTAACAGGAGCCCGACAGGTGAGTGTAGAAGAGGGTCTGAGCAGGTGTACAATCAGAAACTGTGGGACCAGAGGCTGAAACGCACACACTGCTGCACACTGCGAGTGTGTCAGGGAGGACGTGAACGTATTTTTACTCACTTTTATCCTCCGGTTTTAAAGGACTGCTTAGCTGCATCGCTGGACAAACTGGACTTGAACAACTTGTAATATCTTGCCTGAGTTCTCTCTGTGTCTGTTTCAGCATACTCCCAGCACATGGAGAACCATATCAGCCCCCCCAACTTCCTGGGTCAGCCCGTCCCCCCGCCAGCATCCTCGGGACGCTACTCCCCCACCCCGAAGAGCATGCTGGGAGACGACGATGTCACCCGGTGAGGACAAAAACATCACTGGTCACACTGTCTGAAGCGTTCGGACAGCAGACACATTATTGAGACCGATACTGGATACTCTGATATTTGTTTTTTAACATAAACACATTCATTTGGTCATCAAAGAGTCGAGTCAGAGGTTCCATGATGACACGATAAACATGAAACAGTAGAATAACTCAAATTATTACCAGTGTTATGTAAGAATTCTGCATTATTTAAGACACTAACGGGTCGTGCTGTGTCAAATCGGACAGAATCCAGGAAAGTGGTTGCAGCACCGTCTCTGATTTTCTATTCCTTTGACACAGGAATTCAATAATCACGGAGATACTGAGGCAAATAAATGTAATCCTGAAATGGACGTTTTTCTTCCATAAGTCAAATATCTCTGCCTATTTCTGTTTGGAGGAACAAATTAGAAACTCTTTCATTTTACAGTGTAGAAATAAACTAGCAGCAAATGTGACAGTGAGTGTAACAGTAAATTACACTGGAAATTAAATTAGTATCGATAACAACACAAGCAGCTCATGTTTGTCCCACAGCAGGTGAATGTAGCTGCTGCACCGCCTGCTGGTGTAAATCTGCAGTAACACACACCACCGTCACTCTGGTGTTCACCTGTGGAAACTAAATTAGTTAACTTTCAGTGTTGATCTTCACACTTCAACGGGCCTGTTGTTCGACAAACGTGATGTTATCGTCCCACTGATCTGGACTCGTCTGTTTTTAGTCATCTGTCACCAACATTTCAGACTACTAACGTTTTACCTGGTCAGGTAGACAGAGAAAGTTCACCACAGCCAGTAAAGGAGGAACGTCTGCTCATTATTTCATCAACTGTCCTCTGAGTGACGTCAGGATGATTGACAGCTGTGTGTGTGGTCATGTGATGTCACGATGATTGACAGCTGTGTGTGAGGTCAGGTGACGTCAGGATGATTGACAGCTGTGTGTGAGGTCAGGTGACGTCCGGATGATTGACAGCTCTGTGGTCCAACAGGGAGCCCAGGAAGGTGGTGCTGCACAGAGGAGCGACAGGACTGGGCTTCAACATTGTGGGCGGGGAGGACGGAGAGGGGATCTTCATCTCCTTCATCCTCGCTGGAGGACCAGCTGACCTCTGTGGAGAGCTGAGGAAAGGAGACAGACTCGTCTCTGTACGTACACACACACACACACACACACGTTAAACACAACACACACACAAGGCCTTTCTCTGCCTTTGTTCCGATAAATAACCATTTAAAAGTAAATATCTGTGTCATGTCAGCAGCTCTTTAAACAGAAGTTATCGTTCCTTTTTAAAGGTGAACTTTGGTCGCTTGAGTTAAAATCACATTTTTGTTGTTGCCAAATTGGCCAAAGTGAAGCTTTGTGTTTATATCTGGCCGTTAACGTCGTGCTAGTTTGTAGTTCAGACTCCCAAAAACACAAGTTCAGACTGAAGATGGAGGTCAGTTAATAAACTAAAGGAAGTGGACTTTAGTAAGTGACCTAAGTGCTCTACAGTGTTTCACTAAGCAGAGCAACACTGACACACTGTGATAAAGCTGAATACTGGCTCGCAGGGCTATCACTTTGACTTTGTTTGTAACCGTTGTGTGTGTGTGTGTGTGTGTGTGTGTTGCTGTTTTCAGGTGAACGGCGTGGACCTCCGTAACGCCACCCACGAACAGGCTGCCGCCGCCCTGAAGAACGCCGGGCAGACGGTGACCATCATCGCCCACTACAGACCAGAGGGTGAGACACCTGGACACATCTGCAGCACCCATCACACGATCTCTAGTCTGGAAAATATATAATTATATTAGAGATTATCCACTCACACTTTAAGGAAGGTCAGATTTCGTTTTCTCGTTATGTCCTGGAAAATTGTCAAAACCTGGAAGTCATGAAAAGTTTTTGGAAATGCTGAAAGTGTCTTTGAAAACCAAGAATTGTCTCTGTGAGACTCTAAACTGTTGATGTGCTCTTCCCGTCCAGAGTACAGTCGGTTTGAGGCGAAGATCCACGACCTGAGAGAGCAGATGATGAACAGCAGCATCAGTTCGGGTTCTGGATCGTTGCGGACGAGTCAGAAGCGGTCGCTCTACGTCAGGTGGGACGACGGTTTCACAGCAAAGACTCCAAAAGGGACAAAATAATAAGACATTATTGTCGTGTGATTTTTGTGTTCAGGAATTCTAAATTATTACATTCAGTTTTAAATCTTTCATGTTATTTTGTAAATTAATTAAATTTTCCATGTTTGGATAGCAGATGGTAACGCATCACCAGGAAATGTTCAAACACTAAACACAAACTGCTTCAGCAGCCTGCAGGATTCAAACAGATATATACATTTTTTATTTATTTAAAAGTACTAATAATATGATTCATTAATATAAGTTGATTGAATTATTATTATTATACTGGTTCATTTAATTGATTAAATAAAAATAAATAAATATTTGATAATTTTACTAAAAGACGTTTCACTGAGCTGCATGCATCAGGAATAAAAAAAGTATGATGTAATTAATTATTAAATACAATTTGAATTAATCAAACAGAATATTTAATAAATAGATATAATAAAGATATTTAAAAAAGATGTACTGAAAAATAAAACAATGTATTGATAAAGACTAATACAGATATAATTCATTTAACTCAAGGTCCACTTACTAGCTTTTTTTCCTGGTGGTCTTCAGGTGAGATGTGGTCTCAGTTTATGTGGAAAGTTCATGATCTCCACTAGATTGTAAGATAGAAGTTGAACTATAAGACGAGTTAGATCAGTGACTGAATGAATGCGTCCCGTGTGTGTGTTTGTGGTGCAGAGCTCTGTTTGACTACGATAAGACCAGAGACTCCGGTCTGCCCAGTCAGGGACTCAACTTTAAGTTCGGAGACATCCTCCATGTGGTGAACGCCTCCGACGACGAGTGGTGGCAGGCCAGACAGCTGACGTCACAGGGGGAGGTGGAGGAGGTGGGGGTGATCCCCAGCAAGAGACGGTCAGTCACACACACACACACACACACACACACACACAGAGAGTCATGTGACCTGTGTGTTGTATCACATGCTGTTGCTTGAGCTCATGTGTCTGTAGGTTCTTCATGCTGTTGTTCATCTGTTACATTACGTCACAAGGCGATCTTTCTACTTGATCAGTAGAAGACGTTTCCTTTCCTCTCTGTCTTGTGTCGAAGTCTGTTCCTCTTTGAATAGTGTTTCTTTCCCGTTAGAGTAGCGCAGGATCGGGCCAGTAATTACCACTTATGGCAGCAGAGGCTGCTGTTGCTTTTCCACTGTAGGAATTGAACCTGTGACGTAAACGTTGGATCACAGCCTCTGATCATGTGTAGAGCCGAATGGAAACCGCTCTAATCGTTGCACTGCACTGACTCGAATGACTGATTTCTCACCCTGAGTAAGTCATCTTTACTAAAACGTGGCCTCTGCTGACCTTTGACCTTCTGCCCTCTCTGACCTCAGGGTTGAGAAGAAGGAGAGAGCGAGATTAAAGACGGTGAAGTTCAACGCAAAGTCTCGAGACAGAGGGGTGAGTGTTTCATCAGCATCACGTAGGAGCAGCAGCACAGAACATTAATTACTTCATTTATCCCCAAATGATCAAACACTTCAGCCACGTTACTCCAAGTCCCATGATGTCTTGCACAAGTTCCAGTTATTCCTGTCACTGAACCGGATTCTATTAGAGTAAGCGGTTTGTTAGAGATGTCTTCCCTTGAACCGGACAGTGTGATCATTCCTGAGGGGTGGATAACGTACAGTAGAATATTTACCTGCTTTATAATTTCATTGTCACCAAACGTGAGGCGATGAACCGCCTGAAAAGCTCTCAGTACTTCAACAGTCGGGCACGTTTTAATAAAGGAGGTGGGAAACAACCTTGTCCAGTTTAAAGCCAAACCAAGTTCGTTGTTTTGTCTTTTTTCGGTCGACGATGGAAACCTAACCATCGCCAACAGGAACTTTACCTTTTTGTTTTCAGTTCACGTTCTTCAGGCTGTCGTTTAAGCCACAAATTCAGTGTCACCTGACTGTCAGAAAAACTTCAGGTTGTTTTTGTGAAGGAATTTTCCTTCTTGTATGTTAAACTTCCCTCTTGTAGGTTAACGGTAACTTAAGAGAGTGCTTCACAGGACAGGTCAACTGCCTGTCTCTGTTCGCCTGTCTCACTCTGTGTGCCAGACAAGGCTGAGTTGGCTCTAGCATCTGGTAGACAAGGTCTGCTAGATATCTTCTGTATTCAGGTTTAGACACAACAGGCTGGAGCCTGGTTGTTGACGCTGGATAACAGATACGGTAGAGAGGCCATGCTGTTGCTTCTACAGCAATGGTTGACGTCTTTCCCTGTTTGGATCTGATATCCAATAGAGTCCTCACACATGCCAGGCTGAATTAGGAATAACCCTGTTTGGATATAGCGGAACTTCTCAGTTCTGGGGAGGGTTAAATACTGAGCTTCAGGACACCATCTTCAGATTTGGGTAGCAGTACGCTGTGATTCACACGTGGTGTTTCCCTTTTCTCCTCGATCGAGCTTCAATAAATATTCCTGTGTAAGACATCCCGGTCTCCTGAAACTTCTTGTTAGAGTGAACCAGCTCTAAGATTTCCCTCACAGTTTTCATTATAGCTCCGACTGCTTCGAGTCTGAGTACAATGCCCCGCCGCTCAGATCCCACGTCAGTAATATTGTTCCGTGTTGAGTCCACTCGCATCATCATCTACGTGACATTTGTTTATGTTGTCGCTACAATGGAGAAAAGCCAGTCGCAAGAGCCCAAGTCCAGACAACACAAGTCCACGCCACATTAGAAATAGTGGTCCACTTCCGTGTTTTGGTAGTTTTCACACCTGGCGATCCGTACCCGAGTACACCTGAGCTGTACACGAGACCACCGTCAGTGTTCACACTTATCAAACAAACTGGACTTTGGGGTCACGTGTACTTAGATCCGGGTCCCTGATGCGAAACCTCTTCAGTTTGTTACTTCAGTGAAAGAAATGACCAGAAACCATAATTCATGCAAGGAATCATGGGACTTGGAATAACGTTGGTTGTTGTCTCGACTGTATCTGATTTAATGTTTTTAGCTTTGAAACTATTTGTTTTGCATGATTCTAGTCTTTCTGAGGTCACACGTGTCGGACTGTGTGAAGATGAACTCTGTTGGAGCCGCAGCCACCTACTAATGAGTGTGTGACTAATGTGGAAAAGCAGCCAGTTAACAGCATGTTGATGTTGATCTTTGAGACGTTTTTCTTCTTCGCCACTCAAACGTCTCAGCAGCCAAACCGCAGCAGCGCCTCCCCAGCACCTTTAAACCGAGTGTCGCTTTAACACGGGCTGCCAAACCGCCCCGCCAGCGCCGCCCGCCCGCCAACCCGCCCTCTAACACACCAGACTGATGGGGGGGGGCACCAACACGCATGACCCCCCCCCATCCCTCCCTCCCTCCTCATACAGAGAGAAACGCTTGACATTGATGTCTGACTGTCTGCTGCTCACAGAAACCTTCCTCCTCCTCTTCTTCCTCCTCCTTCCTCACCACTCACCTCTCCCCCCCCCCCCCCCCCCCCACCCACCCACCCTGCTGGATAACACTGGAGTGCAGCATGTGATCTAATGATGTCAGTAGCGGTGCTTCCTCCTGAACGTTTAAAGCTCAGTAAAGTGTCGGTTTTGAGACACAAACAGCTTTTTGTTGAATTTAATGTCGTCGGAAAACCATGAAGAGAGGTCAGAGCAGCCGGAACCTATTTAATTAATCAATTAATCAATACTTCTTATAGAAACCATAGGTCCGATGGCCAGCCTCTGGTAGTTGTGAACTCTGAGACCAACTCTGCAGCTCTACACAACCTTTTAGCCTCTTTGAGCTCCTAGTTTTGGTTTTCTTGTCTGGTTCAGATTCTGTTTTCTGATGAAGCCTCTGAACTCGAACTGATCAGCAGCAAACAGCATCAACTACTTTATAAGCTGATAAAATGTCAAACATGTTCTGCTCCCAAGTGGCCAAAAACAAAACTGATCAATACAGCTTTAATTTAGAATTTAGGAAGATCTGACTGCAGTTAAGGTGACACCAGCACCAGTACAGCAATCGATCCCTTTTTGGAATCACTTCATTTCTCTGATTTGACAGTTAACTCCATCCTGACGAGAGCTATCCCACAATCCTCTCTGCCTGTGTGTCTCATAGCTCGAGACAGGCCGTTATTCATATGATTGACAGTTCTGACCTTCACTCAGACCTCAGCAAGACTCCTCCCCTCAGCCGCAGGCTCTTGTGGAAAATATCTTCTAAACAAAACCAAAATCTGGATCACCTTTTAGATGAAGAGGGACTGATGGTCATCATCAGCCCAGAATTAGTTTTAACAGGGGTTCTTACTTTGGTTTTAATCATCACATGAAGGCTTTGACTGGGTAGTTTTATGGGTGGATGGATAAATCGTTCCTCGGAGCTCCGTCAGGGTTTCAACCAGTCGTTTCTTGATAGAAACTTTCCAACACCCCAGAAACTCAGCTGATGTGAGACCAGCTGAATGTCCTCTGTCGGCTTGTAGCCGCTGCGTCTCTGCATGTTGTCTGCATGTTCAGTTTCTCCTCATCCTGCTTCCGTCTGACATCTGCTGCCTTCACTGTCACCGTATTAAACTCGGCCTCTGAAACACTGACACAACCACATCACTGAGAACAACCAGGACTTCTAGCTCCAGTTTATCTGCAGATGATACAAAGTATTAGAGTGGTTTGGACTGGCTTCAGTGGACAGTAGATGCTCCAACACCTCATACTCGAAGGCAGCTATTGGTTGATAAAACCAACAAATATATATTTAAAATATGTATATTTAGTCTCTAGTTTGGCCGAATATGGTTCAGTAGTTCTACATACCTGCATTTTATTACAGAAACCAAAAGGATACTTTGGAAATGTTCTGCTGAAAATAAACATACAGAAACTGTTAAAATACAGTAAATAAATTCAAAGACAGTCATGTCAAACTCACCACCCAGCTGAAAACACTTTGTGTTTATGAACAATGTTGCTCTCATTCAATACTTAACTCCAGCATTTCCTGCAGATGTTTCAAATTAAAAGGCTGCGGGGAATGAGAGGGATAATGTCCTTTGCACTGATGGAAGGGTTTAAATGTGAAACGTGTGCAGGAAGTGTTGAGTTTCAGTCACAGTAGCTCAACAGAAGTAGAAACAACTGCAAAGTAGAAGAACTGATTTTAGTGAATAAACAGTTAATCAGAGAAAGTGTTCTGAGTGGTGAGTTTGACTTGTACTGATGGAGTTAGCTGTGGAAATGGACGTGATACTGACTTTATCGTGACGTCAGGTGAACTTGGCTGTATTCGTCAGTATGTTTTGGAGGTTGTTTACTTCTGGATCTTTAATTTCTAAATGTTTAATGGAATGTTTCAATGACTTTTAGCTTTTATTTTGCCTGTTAGCCACAGACTCAGACAAGAAGCGTCTCATTCTGTCCGAACCGACATCAGACTCCCACATCTCCCCCCTCTTCCTCCTCTTTTTTTTATTCCATCACCCCTCCTCCTCTTCCTCCTCCTCCTCCTCTTCCTCCTCAGCAGTCTCTCAATGACAAGCGTAAAAAGAACCTCTTTTCCCGAAAGTTTCCGTTCTACAAGAGCAAAGAGGCGAGCGAGCAGGAGACCAGCGACGTCGACCGTAAGTACCAGCGCGACGGGGGGAGGCGGGGCGGGCGGTCTGTCTGAGAGACGATTGGTCGGCGACAGGAAGAGAGGTCAGCCGGTGGCGGTGCAGTTGTCATGGCAACAGGGCCTGGCTTTTTTAGTGCAATAGCACCACTGAAGTGATCAGATCAGTGATCAACAGCTCCATTGGTTCAATTAGACGCAGACAGGAGTGGAAACCAAAACATTTCAGCTGTGGAGGCGGAACATTTGGTCGGTTGGAGCCACTACTCCTCCTCCTCCTCCTCGGAGCCAAAATGGCCGCCCTGTAGCCCCGCTGACCGGCTGCGTTCCCTCTGCTCTCTCTGTCTGTCGCTGTAACTCAGTAACTGTGTGTTGTTTTCTCCTCGCTGTTCACTCGGCCCTGCTGACTTCAGGACAACAGTGACGACATGCTATCCAAAAGCCACAGTAAGTGTGCCCCCCCCCCAACTCACCCCCACTCTCCCCAAACTCCCATCAGCCTCCTGGTCTCCACCAGGATCCTTTTTCAGCCAAAGACTAGCAGTTTAAATGGCAGTCTGGTACATATAATGATATAAAGAGCTTCATGAAGCCTTTTATCTCTGTGTGGAAGCCTGTTTACAGGAAAACTAATAACAGTTTCATTTGAAACATAATGGATTGGATTTAACATCTTGTAGTTTTAATGTAAAAAGTGAGTACATTTTTTTGTCCTTCCTAACTTTTAATCTATTGAGACATGGACCTCACGTGTTAGTTACTGTGGGCGAGTTATATCTTATCGTATTGTGTTGGAACAGAAGAATCTGTACAATGACTTGAGATATTTGCTATTATTTTGTTCAGGGCTGTGCAATATGACCAAAATCTCAATGAATAAATACTTAATATAAAATAGTTATTTATAAAACCTTATTATTATTATTATATTATTAAAGGCTTATTTCTTATTAGATTTCTCGACAAATAAAAGGTTCTTATTTATATTTGTTCATTTTTCTCTTTTTATTTAGAACCTTTGTGCAAATTTCCAATGAAGCATGTAACAAAATATACAACAGGAACATAGTATATGTTGGGAATCGCCCCGTCCGGTGTACCGTTCACTCTCCTCCATGTTTGTTTGTGTTGCCTTCATGCAATTTCCTGCCTGCATCCGCAACGTGCGGGAGAAGCTTCGTCCAAATGATGACAAATATTGCCGTAATAAGTGTGATTTGAGACACAAAACGATGTTTCTATCGTCACACGATGTAAATCGTTATATCGCGCAGCCCTAATTTTGTTTAATTAAGTTCAGATTTAACTATTTTTCATACAGTAATTGGGAAAAGATCCAGCAGAAAATGTATGGTTTGTACAGCAACTTTCAAAAGAAGATTCAAAGAATAAAATGAACAATAAAGAACAAAAGGAGCTAAAAAAAAATGAAAAGACTTAGATCCCAGTGATTCAATATTGCTGTAAAACCAAAAAAAAAACACAAAATATGCAGTTGCATGTTATTTTCCTCCAATAAATTCCAATAAATATAAAATGTTTTGCTGAAGTTGGTTCCTGGTGGAGACGCAGCCTGAGACCTTCCTCCTCCTCCTCCTCCTCCTCCTCCTCCTCACCATCGGCCATCGAGGATCCTCCAGGCCGGAGCTCCATCACTTCGCTCTCTGTCACAGCTCTCTCATCACATTCATCAGGTTTCTCTTAGCTCGCGGTGTTTGCGGCCTCCGCTCAAGCCGCCTGTACGACCTGGGGCCCTCACAGCTCAGGTGCTCCGTCACACCTGGATCCACCTGGATCCACCTGGACTTCATGGAGGTCTAACATGTGTCTTAAGAGAAAATGACTGAATGTCCAGGAGGCATTTTGAGTAGCTCAGATGAAACTGATCGATGAAGCTCAGACAGAATGTACAGAGTTCAAATCCCAATTTAAAATATCAGAATAACTTATGATATTCAGCCTGAGATCTTAAATAATTAAGAACAAATATATATGAACACATTTTACTAGTTTGGTTTGAGCCTTTGTGAGTTTTATTTTGCAGGAATGATTTCCTGCTGTTTACAGAGTAAAACATGATCAGTGTTTCTCCACATACAGTCTGAATGTTTTGGTTTTACAGGATAAAGATGTTCACAAGCATTGAATCAATTTAAGCAGGACTTTAAATTAATTTATTAACAATTTCTTGTCCATAATTATTCTATTTCCACATGAAATAAAATAAACCAGGAGACAGGGAACCAGCATTTATTTTTATTTTTTTCTGGTTTTCATTTTAAGGAACATTCAGTGTTTTTATTATCAACTTTTAATAGTCACATCATGTTATCGATTCACTCAATTCTGTTTAAGTGAATGATTTCAAGAAATTTATAATGTTAAATTATTCACTGAGGATTTTGTTTACCGGTTATTTTAATTTTCGGTTCATCTACCAATTATTTCTTCATTCAAATGTAAAAATAGCAGGTTCCCAGAACCCGGGTTGACATTTTCAAATGTCCAGAAGCCAAAACATTCAGATCAAAATGATGGAAGACAAAGAAACCCAGAAAGTATTCACATTTGAGAAGTTGGATCCACACAAAAAGTCACTTCAGTGATGAATTGATCTGCTGAATTGTCGGTGATTGATTTCCTGTCAGTCAACTGATGTGTTGCAGCTTTAGTTTTCCTTGAAGAGTTGATGTGATGAACTCTGGAGCAATGACTGAACTTTAAATGTTCCTTTGCAGACATTTGCCTTATTGTGATATCTTTGATAATATTACTAAATATTCTTTCAAATACCTTAAATGGGATTTGATCCGAACATCCAGCCGTTCTTCAGGGACACAGTAGGATGTGTAATGGTTGCTGGATCACACTGAACAGTTTTGGAAAGTTTTGGATTTGTAACGGCCCGTCTGTCCTCATGAGTATATTTGTGTTACCGTGACTGTTCTGCTTCACCTTCGAGTCCTCTGGGCAAAGCATTATGGGAAAGCGAGGCTGCCCGCTGACCCGGCGTTTCCTGTGTTTTGTTGTGATTCCAGAACACGTGACCTCTAACGCCAGCGATAGTGAAAGTAGCTACCGTAAGTGTGACACTCTGCAGTCGACGGCACCGCCAGCTCCGACACTAACACTCAGTCTGAACCTGCTAACTGATGTCATTAATGAGCAGGCTGCTGATTGGCCAGTAACAGCATGACCTCACACACACACACACACACACACACACACACACACACACACACACACACACACAGGCTGTTTGTGTTGACGCTCCGGAGTGCTGCATGGACTCTGGATGTGTGTGTGTTTGTAGAATGATGTTGAATATTAGTTATTTATTAAAGAACAGCACAGGAGACGTTTATACTGGAGGTTTAGCAGTTGGTCTCCATCGACCAGTTAACTCGTGTTCAACAGGAGTTTCTAACAGCTCATCGTGACCGCCTGAGGTTTCTATCTGAAGGTCCTAATGTTTCTCTTTAATTCATCCAACACGATATCTGAAGAAAACCTCAGACGTCCTGCTGACGTCGTCTCATTTGTCCTTGTTCTGTAAATGAAACCTTCACACACCTTTATTTTCTAACCGGTCGCTGGCAGCTTTGGACTTTTTAAAGCTGGGTTTCAGCAGTAGAGATGTGGCTGCTTTCTCTGATGAAAGAAACGTCTGAGGATAATCGGATTAGTTTTGTGCTTAGAAACAGGGTGATTCTGAACAGACAGTAACTGAAACTACAAACTAACTCAGATAACTTGATCTGTGATTAAACCTCATCTCATCCTCTGACCTTCATCCCTCCTCCTCCTCAGCTTCATCTTTCACTCTGATCCTCTCTGTTAAACTGCTGCTGCTGCTTCTAACTGTCCTGTGTGTGTTTTCAGGTGGGCAGGAGGACTACGTGTTGTCGTATGAACCCGTCACTCAGCAGGAAGGTGAGAGCGGCGACCACTCGGCTCAGAGGACCCAACATCACTCGCTCTCATTTCATTTATTCAACATCACTCGCTCTCATTTCATTTATTTTAAATTGCCTTAAGAGGGAGTTCAGACTCGTTCAGGGCTACTCTGCCACTCTGTTGTTGGGGAGAAGTTTATATTCTACAGTTTGGATTATTGTATAGAGAGAAACTGTAAAACTGGTTCATCCTCAACAGTTTAGAGACTATGGTGAAAAAACAAGAAATTAAGAAATCTGAAATAATCAAAACATTCAAAAGAAAGAATTTGTAAATTAAAAACTAATAAAAAAAAGTATTAAGATTGAAAAAACTGAACAATCTTTAAGAAGGTGCTGTGCTGCATAGAAAGAAATGAATACTGCAATCAGAACTATGATAAAAACATGCCTTTATAGGCGGGCTGGAACTTAAAGATGTCGCCTCTAGATGAGCAGAGAAGTTGATGCTGTTGGTGAAGTGCAGTTCACTTCGCAGTATTTTCTCATCTTTCATCATGAGATGGAAGCTCAGGTTTCTGTGTCGAGTTCATCCGCTCTACTTCTGTTCTCTCTGACAGTGAACTACACCCGTCCCGTCATCATCCTCGGCCCCATGAAGGATCGGATCAACGACGACCTGATCTCTGAGTTCCCCGACAAATTCGGATCCTGCGTCCCGCGTAAGTCCACACAGAAACACGCCTCAGGTTTAAAGACACGTGGGGTCGTATTCTCAGTCAGATTGACGTGTCTCTCCCCCCCCCCCCAGATACGACCCGGCCGAAGCGAGACTACGAGGTGGACGGCAGAGATTATCACTTTGTGGTGTCCAGAGAGCAGATGGAGAAGGACATCCAGGACCACAAGTTCATCGAGGCGGGGCAGTACAACAACCACCTGTATGGAACCAGCGTGCAGTCGGTCCGAGAGGTGGCTGAGAAGGTACCAACGCACAGGAAACAGGAAGTCAACACTCGTACGACATGAGAGGAAGTGGCAAGCTGAGGCATAAAGACAGAATAGTGCAAAAGTTAAATTACAGGGAGGAAGTATAATTCTTAGGTTAGTCCCCGGTTCCTCTGGTCCAAACACGGGTGACTTCCTGAAATGGTTCCTGCAGTGAAAACAAGTTCCTAGTTCCTCGTCCAGCTTCTTGCTTTTTAGTATCTGAAACCATGTGATCTAAGACGGGCGACTCGCGAGGCCTCAGAGCAAATCGTGACGAGCTGGAGTCACATTTCTTCTCAGTTTGTGTCTGTGGCCAGTTTTGGTTTTGCAGTTGGAACCGTGCCACTTGTGACTCTGCATTTTAAATGAAAATAAGTGATAAAAGTTTGATTTGATGGCACATGTTGTTGCTCCTCTTCTTCTTCTGTTGTTTTCAGGGTAAACACTGTATCCTGGACGTGTCGGGGAACGCCATCAAGAGACTCCAACTGGCTCAGCTTCACCCCATCGCCATCTTCATCAAACCCAAATCTGTGGAGAACATCATGTGAGTTACAGACGCCGTCTTCACAGTAAAAACCAGGAGGCCCATTAGCTTCTTCGTTGGTGTCGCTCCTGTAGCAGTTTTTAGGTTCAGTGCTTCTACCTGACGCCTGAAACATGGCTGCTGACAGTACAGTGAAATCTCTGTGGTCCTCAGGGAGATGAACAAGCGCCTGACGGAGGAGCAGGGCAGGAAAACCTTCGACAGAGCAACCAAGCTGGAGCAGGAGTTCACCGAGCATTTCACAGGTGAGACCCGGCGGCCCGCAAACCAGACTGCCTCCATGTGCTCGTGTTTCCACACCTGGTCAGTAATGACGTGTCAATCAGGCGGAGCTGCTGGAAGCTGCAGCTGAGCTTCCAGTCTTCACTTCCCCTGGAAGTTGAGGTTTTTAAACAGATATGTTGTTGTTCCGGCTCCTCGCTGACATCATACAGCGGAGGGCAAATATTCTGACCTGTGAGGTCTTCATGAGGCCCCAAACAAAAGATTCCATTGTCCTACAGATGTTTCTCTACATCTGCACAAATATTGTGCAAATATAAGTCTTTTATCATCACAGCATGTTATAGTTTTAAACTTCTGGATCTGTAGTAGAATTTAAAACACGTTTCTGTGTTTTAAAGCATTAAAAACATGTGGAGAATGTTCCTCTTCAGTAGTTAAAGGAGCAGTCTGGTCTTCCTGTCTGCGGCTCTCAGCTCCGAGCTTGTTGGTTCCTCCTGAAGATGTAAATCTTTAAAAACACCTCACAGATTTGTAGTTTCATGTGTAAAACAGCTGCTCGCTGTAGTTTTATCAAACATACAGGAGGAAATTTGTGGGGGATTATTTTCAGCGGCGGATGAATCCACGTGTGGTGCTGTAGTGAGTGTGTGTGTGGTGAGAAATAAAGACTATCACCAGACTTTCTCCCCGTTAACTGTGAGTCGTCTTTGGTCCTTTCAGCCATCGTCCAGGGCGACACTCTGGAGGAGATCTACGACCAGGTGAAGCAGATCATCGAGGAGCAGTCGGGTCCGTTCATCTGGGTCCAGTCCAAGGAGAAGTTATGAGGATCGAACACTGTCCGCTCCATCGCTTCCTCTTTAGATTCACTTTGTTTTATTTTGTAAAGAAAAGTCGACCTGCAGACGGCAGTCTCACCCACCCCCCACCCCCCCACCCCCGATCAACGACACGACGCACCGGCTGACCAGAGTGTTGTTTTATTTTGTATTTTCCGCCTGAATAAGACTCTATTGTTGGGTTTCCTGACCAGCAGAGTAAAGCACACAGGAAGTTTGATGACATCACACTCAACACGGTACGGCTCCTTAATGTTTAAGGGAGGAGAACTAAAGAGGAGAAGAAGAAGAAGAGGACGTGTCCATGAAAGTGGCGAGAAGAAACGTACAAAGAAGATTTTATCTTGTCTTTTTGTTTGTGGGTTTTTTCCCTTTTGTTTGTCTTGTAAGGTAAGCGTTGATGGACGGACGGAGTTTCAGTCTCAGGCAGCGTCTGTCGGTCCCGAAGGAAGGTGGAGACACAAAAAGCAGAACTTTGCACGTTTGAGCTTTAACAGCATGTCATTTAATGCCCCGTTTATTTCCCATCAGCCCCTTCACCTCAGCGTCTGACGTCACAGCTTTTCTTCTGTTCCGCGCTCATTTCATCATTTTTCTGTTTTTTTTTTTTCTTTTTTTACACTCGACTCACGTGGGGTTTTATTTTCTCGCTCCTCGCTGCTGCAGGACGTATGTCCGGACGCCATGCGGGGTTCTGCTCGGCTGCTAGAGGGCGCCGCGGAGGTCGCACGTCATGTCGGATCAGTTCACTTTAAAAATAATTCTTGGCTTCACGAATTGTGATTTTACTGCTGAACATTTTGCATTTTAGACCTTTAGCTTGACCCCCATGTGATGAGGTCAAAGGTCACAGCATCGATGACCCGTCTGCAGTCAGTTCCGTCTGTAAAGGCGTCCTGAAACAAACGCTCGGCTGAACGCTGCGGTCCAGGAAAAAGTCTGGTTTTTGAATTGTTTTCTAAAAATGTGAAGGACGTTGAATTCACCAGAGGACAAAAAAGACGCAACATTACATCATAATTATGGCTTTTGAAGTGAATTATGGCCCATAATCATTAGAAGACATAAGTATCAGGAACTTTTCCTAATGACAAGAAAATGATCTTATAATGTTCAGTTCTTTCAAGAAAACTATCTCAGAATATTCTTATAGTTACAAGAAAACCCTCCTAATTGTGAAGAATGAATGTAAATATATAAATAAGCGAACATCATTTTAAAAATTCTTCTAATTAAAAGAAAACTACCTCAGATTTAAATTCCCTCTAAAATCACAGAAATCCAAGTTCTGTATTTCATACAAAAACTGAGTAAATATGTGATGTAATGTCTCAGTATTACAAGAAAACTGGCTCATAATTAAAAAGCAGTTTTCTTGTATTTGACGGTGATTAATTATTACTAATGAGGAGGTTTGGTTTCGGCTTCTTTCTTTTGGTGGATTCTCGGATCTTCGCTGGAAGCAGCTTGAAATCTTTAAAGACGAAACGACGAGACGAGAAGTTTTCCGACCGATTTTAACCAGATTTTATCCTCAGCGTGTCGGGCGCCGCCCTCTGTGAGTTCGAACCCTGTCTGGCGTGCGGCGGACGTCCGGCGGCAGCGTCAGTGTCTTACCATGGAAACGATGTGGATCACGTGATCTGAGGCGTCCGCAGGTGTGAAACACGATTATTGTACAATGAGATTTTGACAGATATTTAACCCTCGGTAAACTGCCTATTTTGTTATAATAAAAGTCTATATTGAACTTTACTTAAGCACTACTACTACGGGAATTATTTTCTTTGCATTGTTAATCATATATGAATAGAAAAGTCTAAAGATATTTGAATATGAATATATATTTTTTTCTTTTTCTTTGATCACCACCTCCTCTGTCTTTTAATTTTCTTTTTTAAGCATAATAAAAACTTAACAAGAAAACAGGAAGTGGTGCACTTTTCTTCTTCTTCTGTTGTTTACAGACGTTCGATCCTCCAGGTGTCCATGCTGCAGAGAATCTGAATCTGATCACTCATTAATTGATCACTGAGAAACAACTTCGGTCTCATCTGCAGCTTCAAATGTTTTCCAAGTTGGACACTTTGAAAACGTTACATCCCAGCAGAGTTTCTACTTTTCAGTGTCTTAACTAGCGGACACTTGAAGATGTGGACAGGACGAGCCGGGAATCGAACCGCTCAGACAGACGCTCCTCAGTTAGTCATGTGACTCCTTTTTACACAATACAGTATTTGCTCTGAATAGATAAGATATACAGGTGTGCAACATTACAACCAACGTTTGGAAATGTGTGTGTGTGTGAATATATAATATTTAAGTCATTATGTATTATATATATATATATATATATAAATATTTCATCCTAACCCATCAGTCGGTGAGACGAGACAAACAGTGTTTGTCCTTTGAATCTTTACGTTTCTCTAGTTGTTTTAGTTCCTAAAATCTTCATGTTGAGCTGCTTCATTCAACATAAAAACACTAATTTGTAGAAAAGAATGGAGATTTTTAAAATCAATTCCTTTAGAAACTTTAGTGTCTGAAATTATTTCATCTTTGTTTCCTTCTTTTGTTTTTTTTAAATCTTCTCATAAACTTGTTAGTTTCCAAAATCTAATCCATAATCAAATCAAACTGTGTAATGGGATCAATAATTAACATTAAATGGATTCTAATATATTAAATTCCATTGATCTGGTTTCAGGCGTAAACTTCCATGAAAGACTAAGTGGAGTTTCGAGTCAGCGTGAAGGAGTCAAAACTTTTATAATTAGCAAATATTCTGCTGGTTAAAGTTTCAGTAAACTTCTCAGAAACAACATCAATAACTATTTCTCATGTTTTCTTTTCTACTGAAACGATCAGTTTTATTATTAATATTAATTTATAATATTTAGAGGGCAGCTGAGCTCTGAAGGGTCGATCACATGTTGTCACGTGAGGACTTCTTGTGCTGGACAGCGACGCTACAAACACGTGGTGATCTTATGGACCATGATGCATTGCTGCACATTAAACTACCTAACAATAATTAAAAGAATTAAACTGACACACATGAACGCAGCAGTAACATTAATCTGGAACCATCAGATATAACAGGAACACTCTGATACTTGAAGTACGTTCAGCTGATGATACTTGATACTTGTAGTGTTTTAAAGTATTTTCACTGTGTGCTGAAGTAAAGGATCTGAATACTTCCATCACAGGGAACACAAAACCCCACGTTGACCCTTGTGGGCCTCCGTAGGGCAGCTGTCCTCTTTACTGCACTACATTTATTTTAAAACTTCAGTTACTTTACAGATTCAGATTCTCAAAACAACATATAATTAACTAATGAGTCATAAAGTTTTTTAATGTTAAAAATTTATTGATCACAAACTTTGTAAAGAGATTAGAATGAGCTCCACATGAACACATGAATGATCAATAATTAGAAACCAATAATATCAGATATATTATTCTGTAGAATGGGCACTTTCACTTTTGGTACTTTCAGTATATTTTGATGCTTTTAAAGGAGTATTACACTGTAGTGTTTATACTGTTTTAACGGAGTATTATGCTGCTACAAACAGACAGTTTCATTAATCGTTAAAACAGTTTTATTGATCATGAATCAGTTTTTTATTGATGTCGGTGAAGAAAATAATTACCATGAAATGTTCAGTCTTTCCTGTTTCATTCAGATCCTTTTGTCCATCAGTAAGGCTTTTATTTTGTAAGTTCATGGCGGATGTAACGTAATTTCCTGGTGTGTCTGACCTGCCACCTGCAGTGTAGTTTAAACATCACGTGAGCTGCTTCTTCATGTTACTCATATTCCCAGTAATGGGAAATAATCCGTCCACATTTCCTGCTTTTATTAGCATCAGACGCCACAGGCGTGTAGTTGGGGTTGGGTACCGACCGGATTACACTTCAACACAGAGAAACAGGTTTAAATCAGGTTTGACTCTTATTCCAAACTGATGATCCTCTGTCCCCATCAGATACTGTGAGCTCATCGGTCTTTGTTTTGAGTAAAACTACAAACTACAAGTAAAGAAATCATGAATCTGTCACCTACCTGAAGCTCAGGCCTCATTCACACCTGGTGTTAACGACAACAGAGAGGATGACTACGACTGTGTTGTTGCCACGGCAATGACTGGGGTGTCTGAGCTGAGAGATGTCTCTGCCATGTGTGTCTAATGTTTAGGTACATGTGTGTCCAAGGTCTGGCTACTTCCATAGATGGATGTCCCTTGGGTGTTGTTTACCTAAGTTCCAAAGAGATGAGAGCAGGTTAAACATGAACTATACGTTCCACCTTCCCTTTCTGTAAAATAGCCCTGTATGGTTATGAGGTTGGCTCTGAGCCTATCCTGACACCACACATTAGCTATACCATGAATATGTAGGAATGTTTTAAAACAGTCTGAGTGGAAAACGAGGGAGATTCACATTGGCTTCGGATCCTCTCACAGGCAATCCATGGTGCTTGTTTTGATGCTGTACTTTTTGTAATAAACCTTTTTATACAACTAAGTCGGTGTCAGCGGAGATTCCTTCATCATCATCACATCATCGCTACAGAAGATACAACATGACAATGACCAACACAGAGAACAATAATACCAACAGAAACAACACATAGTGAGGAATGAAGATGTGTATGTTTACATGTATATCCATATTTTATATATAATTGAATCAATATTTGAAGCTGATGAGAGACGAGTGACGCTTTTAAATAAAATGTCTCCATTTGAAGCAGCTGTAGCCCAGGAATTCAGGACAGTCATTCTGAAAGTCACCAGACAGGTATGACTTCCTTAGAATAAATAAGGAAGTGGCGCCCCCTAGTGGCGCCCCCCTTGGCCCCCTTGCAGCTTAGCGGCAAGTTAGCATCATATTGTGGTCAATATTTAGTAATTGTTACGTAAACATTGTTAAAAACTGTCACAATAAGATAACATACAAGTCTGATTTAACTGGGATTAATTGAATAACCTGTTTTCACTTTATTCTGTTGAATTTCTGTGCAAATGAGAAGTATTGAGTTACTGGTACGCTAGTTAAGCTACAAGTGAGTAACAAGTAGTTTCATAATGTTTTCTGTCCTTGTTACAATTGTTGTTTAATTGTAATCCCATTTGTGAATTATAGACAAGTGTAAGTGGAGTTCAGATTTTATTTGTGTAGGCAAATTATTGTTAAAATGTATTGTTATTAAGCTTCATGTGTTTTATTGTTCTTCACATCTGGTGCAGGCTGTTTTTTTGAGACTGTACTTCAGGACACCACTGAACGTCGAGCGGCACTATTAGGAAGAGGGTGAAGGAAAGATCCGCTCCAGTGGGGTTCTCCTCCTGACCAAGTGTGCAGAACACAATCTCATTATCACCAAAAGCCTCTTCAGACAGAACAATACATTCACAACATCCTGGATGCCTCCTCGCTCCAAACATTGGCCCATGATTGACTATGTAATTGTCTGAGTCGGAGACAGGCGTGATGTACATCTAACGAGGGCAACAACCATCATCTCATCTGCTCACTTTGGCCCCCAGACGGCCAGTTGGACTGCTCTACGGGTTCATAAGGGGTTTGAATCAGAGATCGAAGCACCAAAGGGAGATCCCAGGATGGAGCCCTGAGAGCCCTGCCCGGTCGCAGGCGGTACGCTCCTCTAATGAACTGAGACACTATGGGATGTCTCCCCACTGTGACACCCCCCACCACCTCATGGGAGAAAGATATAGCAGCAGTGCCCACTTAATAGTGCCATGTACCCAGTAGCTGGATCCTGCTGCCTGTGACAGCACGCAAAAAACACTCTCCACTTCTGGTCATAGTTAGTACGAGTGGAGGGAGCCCTGGCATTGCCAATGGTCTTCAGGACAGCCTCATCTAACCCATGAGAGATGGACTGAGAAGGGGCCGGGCTCAGAGCTGCAGGATTGCTGGTTTTGGGTACCATATTTGACCCTCTGCCTGGGAGAGAAAGTCCACCCTGGCTGGCAGGGCTCAGGGTGGACTCTGAAACAAGCGAAGGAGCGTTGGGAACCAATGCCTCCTTGGTGTAGCTGCTGTACGTTATTCAGGTTAAATGTGGACTTCGGAAATAATTAATAATGATTCAATTATTAATATTTGGTGTGAATGCTGAAGGCAAAAGTGGGAAAACCAAAATTTTCCCACTTTTCATGCCTATTCAACTCTTCTCTACTCATTCATAATTTCAGCTGTAAACTCCATTCAAACTTGTAAAAGTTCCAAATCTTTTGTACATTCAAGGTGTTATTCAACATTCAAATTCCCAATACTTTAAAAATTTTTTGTTGTTTATAGTGTCGTTTTTTGACTTTTAAAGTGTCGTTTTTGTTGTTTTTAGTCGTGTATAGTGTCATTTTTGTTGTTGTTTTTGTCGTTTTTGTAGTTTTTTGTCGTTCATAGTGTCGTTTTTATTGTTTATAGTGTTGTTTTTGTTGTCGTTTTTCTTTCATAGTGTTGTTTTTGTTTTTTTGTCGTTTATAGTGTCGTTTTTGTTGTTTATAGTGTTGTTTTTGTGGTTTATAGTGTCTTTTTTGTATTTTTTGTTGTTTTTAGGTCGTTAATAGTGTCGTTTTTATCGTTTATAGTGTCGTTTTTGTTGTTTTTGTCGTTTATAGTGTTGTTTTTGTCGTTAATAGTGTCGTTTTTATCGTTTATAGTGCCGTTTTTGTTGTTTTTGTCATTTATAGTGTTGTTTTTGTCGTTAATAGTGTCGTTTTTGTTGTTTTTTGTTGTTTATGGTGTTTGTTGTTTTAGTGGTTTATAGTGTCTTTTTTGTCATTTTTGTTGTTTATAGTGTCGTTTTTTGTTGTTTTTGTTGTTTACAGTGTCGTTTTTTCTCATGTTTTTGTTGTTTGTGTCGTTTTTGTTGTTTATAGTGTTGTTTTTGTCGTTAATAGTGTCGTTTTTGTTGTTTTTTGTTGTTTATGGTGTTTGTTGTTTTAGTGGTTTATAGTGTCTTTTTTGTCATTTTTGTTGTTTATAGTGTCGTTTTTTGTTGTTTTTGTTGTTTACAGTGTCGTTTTTTCTCATGTTTTTGTTGTTTGTGTCGTTTTTGTTGTTTATAGTGTCGTTTTTTTGTCGTGCTTTTGTTGTTTTAAGTCTCATTTTTGTTGTCTAGTGTCGTTTTTGTTGTTTATCGTGTCGTTTTTGTTGTTTTTTGTCTTTTTCTGTTTATAGTGTTGTTTTTTGTTGTTTAAAGTGTCGTTTTTGTTGTTTTTTGTCGTTTTTTGTTGTTTTTGTTGTTTATAGTGTTATTTTTGTTGTTTTGTTGTCGTTTTTCTTGTTTGTAGTGTAGTTTTTGTTGTTCTTTTGTCGTTTCTTTTGTTTATAGTGTCGTTTTCTTCATCGTTTTTGTTGTTTATAGTGTCGTTTTTGTTGTTTTTTTGTCTTTTTCTGTTGTTTATAGTGTCGTTTTTTTGTGTTTTTGTTGTTTATCGTGTCGTTTTTGTTGTTTTTTTGTCGTTTCTGTTGTTTATAGTGTCATTTTGGTCGTTTTTGTTGTTTATAGTGTCGTTTTCGGCCGTTTTTAGTTGTTTTTGTTGTTTAAAGTGTCGTTTTTGTTGTTTTTTTGTTGTTTATAGTGTCGTTTTTGTTGTTCTTTTGTCGTTTCTGTTTAAAGTGTCGTTTTCTTTGTCGTCTTTTGTTGTTTATAGTGTCGTTTTTTTGTGTTTTTGTTGTTTATCGTGTCGTTTTTGTTGTTTTTTTTGTCGTTTCTGTTGTTTATAGTGTCATTTTGGTCGTTTTTGTTGTTTATAGTGTCATTTTTTTGTTGTTTTTGTTGTTTATAGTGTCGTTTTCTTCGTCGTTTTTGTTGTTTATAGTGTCATTTTGGTCGTTTTTGTTGTTTATAGTGTCGTTTTTGTTGTTTCTTGTCTTTTTCTGTTTTAGTGTCGTTTTTTGTCTTTTTCTGTTGTTTATAGTGTCGTTTTCTTCGTCGTTTTTGTTGTTTAAAGTGTCGTTTTTTGTTGTTTTTGTTGTTTATTGTGTCGTTTTTTGTTGTTTTTTTTCTTTTTCTGTTTATAGTGTCGTTTTTTGTTGCGTTTTTGTCGTTTTGTTGTCGTTTTTGTTGTTTATCGTGTCGTTTTTGTTGTTTATAGGGTCGTTTTTTTGTTGTTTATAGTGTTGTTTTTTGTTGTTTATAGTGTCGTTTTTGTTGTTTTTTGTCTTTTTCTGTTGTTTATAGTGTCGTTTTCTTCGTCGTTTTTGTTGTTTATAGTGTCATTTTGGTCGTTTTTGTTGTTTATAGTGTCGTTTTTGTTGTTTCTTGTCTTTTTCTGTTTTAGTGTCGTTTTTTGTCTTTTTCTGTTGTTTATAGTGTCGTTTTCTTCGTCGTTTTTGTTGTTCAAAGTGTCGTTTTTTGTTGTTTTTGTTGTTTATAGTGTCGTTTTTGTTGTTTCTTGTCTTTTTCTGTTGTTTTAGTGTCGTTTTTTGTCTTTTTCTGTTGTTTATAGTGTCATTTTCTTCGTTGTTTTTGTTGTTTAAAGTGTCGTTTTTTGTTGTTTTTTTTCTTTTTCTGTTTATAGTGTCGTTTTTTGTTGTGTTTTTGTCGTTTTGTTGTCGTTTTTGTTGTTTATAGTGTCGTTTTTTTGTTGTTTTTGTTGTTAATAGTTTCATTTTCGGTCGTTTTTAGTTGTTATTTTGTTTATAGTGTCGTTTTTGTTGTTCTTTTGTTGTTTCTGTTGTTTATAGTGTCGTTTTCTTCGTCGTTTTTGTTGTTTATAGTGTCGTTTTTGTTCATTTGTCGTTTTTGTTGTTTATAGTGTCGTTTTTTGTTGTTTTTGTTGTTTTTAGTGTTGTTTTTGTTGTTCTTTTGTCGTTTCTGTTGTTTATAGTGTCATTTTTTTCGTCGTTTTTGTTGTTTATAGTGTCGTTTTCTTCGTCGTTTTTGTTGTTTATAGTGTCATTTTGGTCGTTTTTGTTGTTTATAGTGTCTTTTTTTGTTGTTTTTGTTGTTTATAGTGTCGTTTTTTGTCTTTTTCTGTTGTTTATAGTGTCGTTTTCTTCGTCGTTTTTGTTGTTTATAGTGTCGTTTTTGTTGTTTCTTGTCTTTTTCTGTTGTTTTAGTGTCGTTTTTTATCTTTTTCTGTTGTTTATAGTGTCGTTTTCTTCGTCGTTTTTGTTGTTTATAGTGTCGTTTTTGTTCATTTGTCGTTTTTGTTGTTTATAGTGTCGTTTTTTGTTGTTTTTGTTGTTTTTAGGGTTGTTTTTGTTGTTCTTTTGTCGTTTCTGTTGTTTATAGTGTCATTTTTTTCGTCGTTTTTGTTGTTTATAGTGTCGTTTTCTTCGTCGTTTTTGTTGTTTATAGTGTCATTTTGGTCGTTTTTGTTGTTTATAGTGTCTTTTTTTGTTGTTTTTGTTGTTTATAGTGTCGTTTTTTGTCTTTTTCTGTTGTTTATAGTGTCGTTTTCTTCGTCGTTTTTGTTGTTTATAGTGTCGTTTTTGTTGTTTCTTGTCTTTTTCTGTTGTTTTAGTGTCGTTTTTTATCTTTTTCTGTTGTTTATAGTGTCGTTTTCTTCGTCGTTTTTGTTGTTTAAAGTGTCGTTTTTTGTTGTTCTTTTGTCGTTTCTGTTGTTTATAGTGTCGTTTTTTTGTTTTTGTTGTTTATAGTGTAGTTTTTTGTTGTTTATAGTGTCGTTTTTGTTGTTTTTTGTCTTTTTCTGTTGTTTATAGTGTCATTTTGGTCGTTTTTGTTGTTTATAGTGTCTTTTTTTGTTGTTTTTGTTGTTTATAGTGTCGTTTTTTGTCTTTTTCTGTTGTTTATAGTGTCGTTTTCTTCGTCGTTTTTGTTGTTTATAGTGTCGTTTTTGTTGTTTCTTGTCTTTTTCTGTTGTTTTAGTGTCGTTTTTTGTCTTTTTCTGTTGTTTATAGTGTCGTTTTCTTCGTCGTTTTTGTTGTTTAAAGTGTCGTTTTTTGTTGTTTTTGTTGTTTATTGTGTCGTTTTTTGTTGTTTTTTTTCTTTTTCTGTTTATAGTGTCGTTTTTTGTTGCGTTTTTGTCGTTTTGTTGTCGTTTTTGTTGTTTATCGTGTCGTTTTTGTTGTTTATGGGTCGTTTTTTTGTTGTTTATAGTGTCGTTTTTTGTTGTTTATAGTGTCGTTTTTGTTGTTTTTTGTCTTTTTCTGTTGTTTATAGTGTCGTTTTCTTCGTCGTTTTTGTTGTTTATAGTGTCATTTTGGTCGTTTTTGTTGTTTATAGTGTCGTTTTTGTTGTTTCTTGTCTTTTTCTGTTTTAGTGTCGTTTTTTGTCTTTTTCTGTTGTTTATAGTGTCGTTTTCTTCGTCGTTTTTGTTGTTCAAAGTGTCGTTTTTTGTTGTTTTTGTTGTTTATAGTGTCGTTTTTGTTGTTTCTTGTCTTTTTCTGTTGTTTTAGTGTCGTTTTTTGTCTTTTTCTGTTGTTTATAGTGTCATTTTCTTCGTTGTTTTTGTTGTTTAAAGTGTCGTTTTTTGTTGTTTTTTTTCTTTTTCTGTTTATAGTGTCGTTTTTTGTTGTGTTTTTGTCGTTTTGTTGTCGTTTTTGTTGTTTATAGTGTCGTTTTTTTGTTGTTTTTGTTGTTAATAGTTTCATTTTCGGTCGTTTTTAGTTGTTATTTTGTTTATAGTGTCGTTTTTGTTGTTCTTTTGTTGTTTCTGTTGTTTATAGTGTCGTTTTCTTCGTCGTTTTTGTTGTTTATAGTGTCATTTTGGTCGTTTTTGTTGTTTATAGTGTCGTTTTTGTTGTTTCTTGTCTTTTTCTGTTTTAGTGTCGTTTTTTGTCTTTTTCTGTTGTTTATAGTGTCGTTTTCTTCGTCGTTTTTGTTGTTCAAAGTGTCGTTTTTTGTTGTTTTTGTTGTTTATAGTGTCGTTTTTGTTGTTTCTTGTCTTTTTCTGTTGTTTTAGTGTCGTTTTTTGTCTTTTTCTGTTGTTTATAGTGTCATTTTCTTCGTTGTTTTTGTTGTTTAAAGTGTCGTTTTTTGTTGTTTTTTTTCTTTTTCTGTTTATAGTGTCGTTTTTTGTTGTGTTTTTGTCGTTTTGTTGTCGTTTTTGTTGTTTATAGTGTCGTTTTTTTGTTGTTTTTGTTGTTAATAGTTTCATTTTCGGTCGTTTTTAGTTGTTATTTTGTTTATAGTGTCGTTTTTGTTGTTCTTTTGTTGTTTCTGTTGTTTATAGTGTCGTTTTCTTCGTCGTTTTTGTTGTTTATAGTGTCGTTTTTGTTCATTTGTCGTTTTTGTTGTTTATAGTGTCGTTTTTTGTTGTTTTTGTTGTTTTTAGTGTTTATAGTATCGATTTTGTTGTTTTGTTGTCGGTTTTGTTGTTTATAGTGTTGTTCTTTTGTCGTTTTCTTCGTCGTTTTTGTTGTTTATAGTGTCGTTTTTGTTTTTTCTTTTTCTGTTGTTTATAGTGTCGTTTTTTTCGTCGTTTTTGTTGTTTATAGTGTCGTTTTCTTCGTCGTTTTTGTTGTTTATAGTGTCATTTCTGTCGTTTTTGTTGTTTATAGTGTCGTTTTTGTTGTTTTTTTGTCTTTTTCTGTTGTTTATAGTGTCGTTTTTTGTTGTGTTTTTGTTGTTTATCGTGTCGTTTTTGTTGTTCTTTTGTCGTTTCTGTTGTTTATAGTGTCTTTTTTGTTGTTTATAGTGTCATTTTGGTCGTTTTTGTTGTTTATAGTGTCATTTTTAGTTGTTTTTGTTGTTTAAAGTGTCGTTTTTGTTGTTTTGTTGTTGTTTTTGTTGTTTATAGTGTCGTTTTTGTTGTTCTTTTGTCGTTTCTGTTCATAGTGTCGTTTTCTTTGTCGTCTTTTGTTGTTTATAGTGTCATTTTGGTCGTTTTTGTTGTTTATAGTGTCGTTTTTTTGTTGTTTATGTTGTTTATAGTGTCGTTTGTTGTTGTTTATAGTGTCGTTTTTTGTTGTTTATAGTGTCGTTTTTGTTGTTTTTTGTCTTTTTCTGTTGTTTATAGTGTCGTTTTCTTCGTCGTTTCTGTTGTTTATAGTGTCGTTTTTGTTGTTTCTTGTCTTTTTCTGTTGTTTTAGTGTCGTTTTTTGTCTTTTTCTGTTGTTTATAGTGTCGTTTTCTTCGTCGTTTTTGTTGTTTATAGTGTTGTTTTTGTTGTTTTTTGTCTTTTTCTGTTGTTTATAGTGTCGTTTTCTTCGTCGTTTTTGTTGTTTAAAGTGTAGTTTTTTGTTGTTTTTGTTGTTTATTGTGTCGTTTTTTGTTGTTTTTGTTGTTTATTGTGTCGTTTTTTGTTTTTTTTTTCTTTTTCTGTTTATAGTGTCGTTTTTTGTTGTGTTTTTGTCGTTTTGTTGTCGTTTTTGTTGTTTATAGTGTTGTTTTTGTTTACAGTGTCGTTTTGTTGTTGTTTTTGTTGTTTATAGTGTCGTTTTTTGTTGTTTTTGTTGTTAATAGTTTCATTTTCGGTCATTTTTAGTTGTTTTTGTTGTTTATAGTGTCGATTTTGTTGTTTTGTTGTCGGTTTTGTTGTTTATAGTGTCATTTTTGTTGTTCTTTTGTCGTTTCTGTTGTTTATAGTGTCGTTTTCTTCGTCGTTTTTGTTGTTTATAGTGTCATTTTGGTCGTTTTTGTTGTTTATAGTGTCGTTTTTTGTTGTCTTTGTTGTTTATAGTGTTGTTTTTTGTTGTTTATAGTGTCTTTTTTGTTGTTTTAAGTGCCATTTTTGTTGTTTTTTGTCGTTTTTGTCGTTTTTTGTTGTCGTTTTTGTTTACAGTGTCGTTTTGTTGTTGTTTTTGTTGTTTATAGTTTCATTTTCGGTCGTTTTTAGTTGTTTTTGTTGTTTATAGTATCGATTTTGTTGTTTTGTTGTCGGTTTTGTTGTTTATAGTGTTGTTCTTTTGTCGTTTTCTTCGTCGTTTTTGTTGTTTATAGTGTCGTTTTTGTTGTTTTTTCTTTTTCTGTTGTTTTAGTGTCGTTTTTTGTCTTTTTCTGTTGTTTATAGTGTCGTTTTCTTCGTTGTTTTTGTTGTTTATAGTGTCGTTTTTTGTTGTTTTTTTTCTTTTGTTGTTTATAGTGTCGTTTTTTGTCCTTTTATGTTTACAGTGTCGTTTTGTTGTTGTTTTTATTGTTTATAGTGTCGTTTTTTGTTGTTTTTGTTGTTAATAGTTTCATTTTCGGTCGTTTTTAGTTGTTTTTGTTGTTTATAGTGTCGTTTTTGTTGTATTTGCTGTTTTTATTGTTGTTTTTTGTCGTTTTTTGCTGTTTATAGTGTCATTTTTTTGTCGTTTTTTTTGTTTTTCTGGCGTTTTTTTGTTAATAGTGTTTTTTTTGTTGTTTATTATGTTGTTTTTTGTCTTTTTTTGTTCTTTACAGTGTTGTTTATAGTGTCGTTTTTTTCTGTTTTTGTTGTTTTTTGGTCGTTTTTGTTTATAGTGTCGTTTTATGTTGTTTTTCTGTCGTTTTTTTTTTGTCGTTTATAGACATCAACTCTTCCAGATCATTCATACTTTCTACACAACTTCATTTCAAAAATCATTATATTTTCAGCCCTTCTGACATTTTTCCATGAGTGTGTGTGGTGGCATGTTCAAAGCTAGAGTGGGGACCTACTTGGTCGAGTGGGGAGGACATGGAAACTCAACTCAAACATTTCTACTCAAATTGCTCCCAGTGCCACAATTTTTACTCCTCATACATTTTACATCAGAATGTAGGAAAATTTGTTACAGAAGTGTGGCTTTGGTAGCAATCGGACCTAAACTTTTGGCTCTACGAGTCCTCAAGTGACAGGTGTACCAGCCAAGAGCTGCATATACTGCAATGTTAACTGAGACACACTTCAACACAGAGAAACACAGGATAAATCACAGTGGACACAAACTCTGAGCAGATCAGATCCAATCAAATCAATAAACTGATCAATCAGGATCAACTTTTAGCTGCTGCTCAAACACACAAAACATTTCAAGAGATAATCAATGATCTATACGCTCAATAATGTCCTGATGGGACCGTTCACAAGATGAACTGTCGACTTTGACAGGATCCAAAACAACCTGAGCTTATTTTAACAGATATAGTTTGATCACCATGACAACCATCATCATCATCAACAGTCACATGTTCCTCAGAGACTCAGAGAAGAAAGTTCACTGGATGTTCTTCATCATCATCATCATCATCTACTCCTGCTGTTCTACAGTCACAGAGACCTTCACTGGTAAAATCTTCAGTGGGAATTCATCCCCAGTGCTAATGTATGGAACCAGTGTGTGAGTGAAAGTGTGTGTGAAGGTGTGTATGTGTGTGTTAGTATCAGGATCAGAGAACGACAGCTTCCCTTTGTTCCAGTCCAGATTCACTCTGATCCTCTGGAGCTTCTTCTGCACTGAGAGATCAGTGGTTGGATGTGATGGGGAGAAAGCTCTGTATTCACCTAAACAGAACCATATTCTCCATAATCCAGACAGCATGTTTCCTTTCCCCTGGACAGACTCTAACACACCCAGACTCCAGACTGGACTGTCTCCAACCTCGACATCCCAGCTGTGAGTCCCTGAGTTGAAGACCTCAGAGCCCAGGACGGAGGGATAGATGAAGTTTTTCTTCCTCTCTGGATTGTCAGGAAGCTGCTGTCTCTCTCCTGCTCGTCTCACACTGGTCAGATCTTCAGACAGGATGAGTCTTGGACCAGCAGTGTTTGGGTCCAGGACCACAGGAGTGTAGGAGACCAGGTCCTTCATCTTGTTCCAGATGTTGAAGGTCAGGTTGCCCAGGTGTTTGGCCTGGTCTATCAGAGCTCCTGAGGGCAGCTGTGGATCCTCCAGCAGGGGGCGCTGCTGGACTCTTTCCACTGCAGCCTTGTAGTTGTGCAGGAATGAGACGTCTTCAGCTCTCAGCTCCTCCTCTGTGGCTCTGACTGTGTCTGAAAGAGCTGCTATCTCTCTGCTCAGAGCCTCCATCTTCTCCTTCATCATCCGGATCTTCTGCTCCTCTTCCTCCCTCAGTGCAGCCATCCTGGCCTCCTCTTCCTCTTCTAGAAACTGGTGAAGCTTCTTAAACTGCTCCTTAATCTTCCTCTCTGTGTGGCGGGCCTGGATCTTACTGTGTTCTGCTGTTTGATCAAACTTCTCTTTAACTTGTTTAGAAACCTTTAACTTCTCCTTTAAGGGCTCCAGAGTTTCCTGAAGTTTCTTCTTGTGTTGTCGTGCAGCTTCATCGACGGGTCTGAATCTGTGGTTGCTGTGTTTTTCTGAATCTTTGCAGACGAGACACACTGGCTGCTGATGGTCCACACAGAAGAGTTTGAGTTTCTCAGAGTGCAGACTGCAGAGAGCCTCTGAAGATCTCTGATCTCTCTGCTGTAAGAAACTCTCACACAGGTTCTTTAAAGACAAGTTAAGAGGTGGTCGACTCTTTGAAGATCTTCTCCTACAAACTGGACAATCATGAATCATGTTCTCTGTCCACCAGCTCTGCAGACAGACTCTACAGAAGCTGTGGCTACATGACAGGATGACAGGATCTTTAAAGATGTCATGGCAGACAGGACAGCACAGATCTTCCTCTAATCTGGAAGCCATTTTGTCTCTGAGTGAAGGCCGACAGCTCCAACAGGAAACCAGTCCGCCCCTCCCTGTCCCTCCAAAGTTACTTTCACTTTGAGTCTTTGTTCTTGTAAAACTCTGTTTGTGGATTCAGCAGCAGGTTGAAGTGGTAGTATTCCAGTATTCCAGTATTCCCTCCTGCAGCTGTCCTCTCTCAGTGGAAGTGGTGGTTTTGGTCTGAAGGAGTCTTATCGTCCGTCTCTCAGTGTGTCTCGTCTCAGTGAGACAGAATAACAACCTGTTTCCTGGTGTGTCTCAGGTAAGTCAGGTGATGGGTGGAGCTTCATGGTTACAGTTTGACCGGCTGACTCTTATTCCAAACTGATGATCCTCTGTCCCCATCAGATACTGATACAATCACACCTGGTGTTAACGACTACAGAGAGGATGCCTACAACTGTGTTGTTCTGTACATGTACATCTAAATACATATATATATATATATATATATATATATAGAATGCAGTAAAAAGTACAATATTCTGAAATGTATTGGTAGAAAAGAGAAAGTAGTACAAGTACCTCAAACCTGTAAAGTCCTTATGTAACTTACACTTTACCTCTGGATCAGCTGGAACATTACTAATATTCTGCTAGTTTAGATCTGAATTTTACATTTAAATTCATTAAAAGTTCAAACAAACCGGAACCTGAAACAAACTATTAGTCCTATTGATCTGCAGACGATTTTATCAGTTAATGATCAATGTATATTCGATGAATGGTTTGCTGGATGAAACATCAGAAACAGTGAAACGAGGCGACGCTCAGACTTTCAGGCAGCTTTTATTCTCAACATGGGACAGCAGACAGGTGAGTGACCTTTGACCCTGACCTACAGGAGTCCGTTCAGTAGATCAGCCACGAGGAGACGGCGTGGAGGAATAAATTAAAACCCAAAACAACTCGTCAGGTACAAATTAAAAACAGAAAAAAAGCTCCACTCGAAAAAATTAAAGTTCAGCCTCCACAACAAAAACCAGAAGATTCAAATAAAAACGATAAAAAAGTCGGTTAGAAAACTTGAGTGCGTTTTAGTTTTTGGTTTGTTTCTTCCTCACTGTGCTTCTGTGACGCACACACACACACACACACACACACACACACACACACACACACACTCTCTGTACACCGAACAGGTCAAACCTTCCTCAGTATTTACACTCGTATTTATAGACTCTCTTTAAATCTTCTTCTTCTGTGGTCGTTTATCTGAGGGGGGTGGGCGGGGTCAGAGAGTTTGAGCCCCGCCTCTCGTGTCCCGGTCAGCCAATCAGCAGCTGCTGTTCTTGAACTCTCCGTTCTCAGTGATGGACAGTTTGGTGGGGTTGGTGGGTGACAGGCCGTTGCGGAGGTTGGGGGCGCTGTAGCGCTCCTTCACCTGCGTCAGCGCCGCCATCAGCCGAGAGTTCGCCGCGTCCAGGGAGCCGATCCGCTTCTCCTGATTGGATGGAGACAGAGAGGGTGGGGGCGGGACAGGAAGTCAGACTGAGAGGTACAAAATAAAACTGACCATCTGACTGCCGGGTAAAAATCGCAGCACCACGTTTAAATTCCTCACGAGGTTCGAAACAGACAAATTTTATAAATGAAAAAATGTAATTTATGTTATTTTAAAAGTTTAAGGGGCAAAACAAAACAAAACGTATTCATTTGTTCTTTTTAAAAGTTTCATGATGTGAAATATTTGACAAATCTATGAATGATGACTTTAAAGCTCTGAAACATTTTCAGCTGCTAAATGAGACTTTAAGGGATTTTTCTTCTGGTATTATTGATTTATTAGCAGTGAATTAATGGATAAATTAATAAGCTTTAAAACATTAAGGGTTTCTGATGGATTGTAACATGTTAAGGGATTCTGAGTATAAATTGGTAAATTACCATGAGGAGTTTTGAATGGAGGTTTTCAAGTGTTAAAAATCCCTTAAATTTGACAAAGCATGAAAGTATCTGTGAAATTTATACATAATATAACATATACAGAACTTATTTTTTTAATTTACAGATTACTGTCATGTTATTTGATTAAACCTTAAAAAGCCATTAAACTTTGCAGATAATCCACAAATACCTTATTTTATATTACAGTCTGTTCATTTAAAACCTCAATTACACTTATTTAATCAGAACTTTAAAATAATTTTAATTTAAATGAAAATTGTACTGAACCCAAAGTTACCACAGTGTTTGAGAGTTCTTAATTTGAAAAACTAAACCCCTTAAAACATGGACATTTTCTACATTTGAAATATTTTGGCAGATTAATGATATTCGAGAGATTCTTATTCAGTATTGTATTTAAGAAACAAAGGCTTGTCGGGTGGTTTCATGTCATTTGGTCCATTTTAAGGGATAATTTCTCACAACCCACTGGTTTATTCATTAATTATCCCTTACAATCCCCTTCCACCTGTATTCCATATTATTAATGAAGGAATTCACTCTTAGCGACTAAAACGAGTTGTTGTGATGCTTCTTTGACCCGACAGCAGAAAAACATCCAGAGGAAGTTTGAGGGCAGCAGCCGAAAAACTCAAACAGGCCGAAAAACTGAAAACAACAAAGACAGAAAAGTGAGATTAAAACTCTGCTGCAGTTTTTCAGCAGGAAGTCAAACTCTGATCTGGAATCAGTCCAAATCTCAGAGTTCTGTTCGGTCCGATCGGCCGTCTGTAAACCTGCTGAAACCTCCTCTAGCCCTGTCGGACAGGACGTGGACTGGGAGCTCTGGTGGGGGGTGGTGGGGGGCGGGGGGGTGAGGAGGGGGAAGGTGAGGGGGGCTGGGGGGGCGACAGCCAAACAGAAATAAAAGCAGCTGGGAGACAAACCAACACACCGGCAACCTCCTGAAGAGACGAGTGAGAGTTCAACACTGTCGGCTGTACTGATACTGTGTTTCTGATGTACTGATACTGTGTTTCTGATGTACTGATACTGTGTTTCTGATGTACTGATACTGTGTTTCTGATGTACTGATACTGTGTTTCTGATGTACTGATACTGTGTTTCTGATGTACCGATAATGTACTGATACTGTGTTTCTGATGTACTGATACTGTGTTTCTGATGTACTGATACTGTGTTTCTGATGTACTAATAATGTACTGATACTGTGTTTCTGATGTACTGATACTGTGTTTCTGATGTACTGATACTGTGTTTCTGATGTACTGATACTGTGTTTCTGATGTACTAATAATGTACTGATACTGTGTTTCTGATGTACTGATACTGTGTTTCTGATGTACTGATACTGTGTTTCTGATGTACTAATAATGTACTGATACTGTGTTTCTGATGTACTGATACTGTGTTTCTGATGTACTGATACTGTGTTTCTGATGTACTGATACTGTGTTTCTGATGTACTACTACTGTGTATCTGATGATAAACATCATGTGCTTCCTGTCTGCTGTTCAACAACTCGCCAGTAATAATTAGAGTATATTAGGAAACTTAACGAGCGAGTGTCAACTACCTGTTTGTCTTTGACGTCTTAGAAACACTTTCATTCACAAACTTCGTCAGTAATTTCTGATCTTTTAAAAGGACGCACGACTTCTCACCTGATTTACAATCTAATGTGAAATATTTGACCAGTGTGTCCGCGGTGTGTCCGCGGTGGTAAAAACAAACTGTACGTGTCCCGCTCAGATCTCACAGAACTCCACTCGAGTTTTCAGAGATTTAGAAACATGTCGGGAATCTTATCTGCTCTGTGATTGGCTGATCGGGAGTGTCGGCGCTCGTTGTTGGCGGCGTGTTTTCTCAAACGAAAATAAAAATAGCGTGTTGGGAGGTGAGGGCAGGGGGCGGGGCTTCAGTCACTACTTGCCTGATTGGTTTATTTCACATCCGTTACTGACCTGAAATCAGCGAAGAGACGATGAGAGGCAACAAGAACTAACAGACGGCTGCTGGTCTCCTCTCTGACGACCATCAAGAGTTTTAAAAAGTTATTTCTGTGACAGCGGCTGCTCATTAAACACATTCTACCTGCAGTCCATCAATGTATCCATTAATTATTCCATTAAGCTCTTAATTTGAAAAACTAAAACACTTAAAAACATGTTAATTTTCAAAAGCAGAGTTTAGAGTAATATAACTTTCCCTTAATTTCCACATTAGTTTGAGTTTTATTTTTAGATTATCCCTTATTATTTTAAGGGACTCACTTTTCAGTATTTCTATTTGGGACAGATTAATTAAAACAAAATACTCTAATAAAGTGTATTAAGGGTTTTCCACATGGATTAAAGAATTCTTCCTGAATTTTAGTGTTCAACTGCAAATTTCCCCCCAAATTCAGGGTAAATTAATGGATAAATGTGATGTTAAAGAGTAAATGTACTCTGAAGCAGTGAGTTAAAAGTTGGTATTCAGATCTCAGAGTTGTTGCCGCTCTGTTACTGACGGTTAGGACTGTGTGGCTGTGGATACAGGTGTGTTGCAGGTGTGATGTTGTAGCCTTAGAGCTGCTCTGAGATCAGTGTTGCTGTCTGTACCTGAGCGTCGATGATCTTCTGTTTGGCTTCAATCACCGCCTGCATCTCTGCGTGGTCCCGCTTCAACTCCTCCTCCACCGCCATCAGCCTGCACACACACACACACACACACACACCAAATAAATGTCAAATAAAGAAAAAACAACTCACTGTTATTGTATTTTTATTAAAATTTAAAATTCTCAAAAAAATATGATCCAAAAATGTCATCAAACAGATCCCAAAAATGTCATTAAAATTTTCCCAAAATGTCTTTAAATGTTCCCAAAATGTCAAAAGGTTCCCAAAATTTTCCAAAATAGTGTCAAATTGTTCTGAAAATATAGAAAATGTCTCGTGCTCTGAAACAAAAAAACAAACAACTGGTGATAAAAGTGACTGAGGACAGTGTCGTCAGCTGTCATCTTTGCGCTGCTCGACTGCAGTGCAGTAGCAGTATTCCCAGCAGCAGTGTTCTGGGTGTATTTTGGGTGTGTTGAGTTCCTCTGCCCTGGGCCGCCCAGACGGGTGGCGTCCGTGCGTACCTGCAGATGATGCTCTTCATCTGGCTGTCCTTCTCCTCCTGCTGCCTCCTCAGTCTCTCCTCGCTGTCCTCCAGACGGTTCTTGTACTCCAACAGCAGCTTCTGCATCTGCTGCTCCTGAGCCAACAGCCGCCGCTCGTACTCCTCCAGACGCCGCCCGGACACCCGCAGACGCTCCTTCAGCCGGGAGATCTCCAGCTCGTACTGAGGGCGCGGGAGGACGGGGTTAATTCACACTGTTACAGCATCTCCAACACAGGCTTGGCGTATGTTGTTATTGTCAGAATAAGTCGAGCTGCTGTCTTTACCTTCTCAGTGTTCCTGCCCTCCTCTCTACTCCTCTCTGCTCCTCCCTCCTCCTCCTCCTCCTCCTTCTCCTCGTACTGGCCGTTGTTGAGCACCCAGGCTGCCGTTCTCTCCACCGGGGACATCGCCACCGCCACCGACTCCACCGGAGACGCCACCTGTACACAAACCGGTGTCGTCACCACACACCAAGCATTAAAAAACGTCACAGCATTCCCAGATACAGGATACAGAATCTTTTCCTACATCTTCACACCAATAATCTTTAACAACATCACGACTATTGAAGGTTTTCACCTGCTGGAATTTACCTTCAACTCATTTTTGTCGTCCCCAACACTTCCTGTTTCTAACACGGCGCTTCCTTTTTCAGACACGACAAAGGTAACAGCGACTCTCGTTACAGGAGTAACTTCCTGTTTCTGCAGTACCTGCTGAGGCTGCTTGGTGGCGCTCCTCGGGGGCGGAGCCACGTTCTCCCCAGAGCAGGAGAACTGTTGGCGGTTGGAGTGGGCGGTGGTGGGCGTGGGCTCCGTGTTGGCGCTGCTGCTGCTGCGTAGTGATGCGCTGTGAGGGAGGGAGCGCGGCGTCCTGGCCCCACCCCCTCCCCTGCTCTGCTGCTCCACCTTGACGATGTGGGCGGTGCCCGCCGTCGTGCTCTGACGGGGGATGGCGACCGCTGTGGCGGCACCGGGCGGCAGGTCGGGCAGGGCGTGGCGGCGCGGAGTCGAACACTCCTCGCTCTGCGTGCTCCGCCTGCTGCCCAGCTCGTCCAGGCTGCTGTTAGACGGCGCGCGACCTTTGACCCCCACCTGACTGCCAAAGTCGTCGGAGTTGCTGTGGCTGTTGTGGGAGCTCTCGGTGCTCAGGTTCTCGGAGCTGGAGTCCTGCCGCAGCGAGTGGGCGGAGCGCGTGGACAGGCTGTGGGCGGGGTTACTCAGGTGGTAGACGGGGTTCTGGAAAGACAGCGGCTGCAGGCTGCGCTGCTGGCTGAGCGACGGGTGCAGCGGCCGCCTCACCTGCGGAGCGCTCTGCGGCTGAACGTCTCTGGGCGGGGCTTTGGTTTGGTGCGGCTGGGGGGTGTGAGGGTTGGAGTGGGGGCAGTTGAGCGGGAGGCCGATGGAGGCCTGGGAGCCCACCCTGCTGAGGCGGGGCGGCGCCTCGTGGTGCGGCGGGGGCCGTGCGGGGCCGTGCGGGCTCTGCACGTCCTGCAGGTCCACCAGAGAGATGCTGCGACCGTTGGGTAGCAGGTGGTCTTGCTCCTCCTGGTCTGAGAAGCTGGTGTGGACGGAGGGATGCTGCTGAGCCAGCAGGGGGCGCTGGCCTCGGACGTAACCCTCCATGAGCTCAGCGCCCGGAGACTGCAGGCTGCGAGCCTCACTGTGGCTGCAGGAAGTGACACGTACACACAAGTTAAACCTGCAGTCTGATTATTTGATCATATTATTTCCTGCGATCATATTATTATTAGTCTGATTATTATGTTGTCTGTCCTCCCCCTCTCTCTCCCCTCTCCCCCTCTCTCTCCCCCTTTCAACCCAACTGGGTGGAGGCAGATGTCCTCCACCCAGAGCCTGGTTCTGCTCCAGGTTTCTACCTGTTAAAGGGAGTTTTTCCTTCCACTGTCACCAAGTGCTGCTCATGGTGGAACTGTTGGGTCTGTAAATAATATTTAAAGAGTCGGTCTGGACCTGCTCTGTGTGGAAAGAGTCCTGAGAGAACTTCTGTTATGATTTGGCGCTATACAAATAACATGGACTTGACAGCCTCACAGAGGTCTGATAGTTATTTTGAGTGAAGCCTGATTTTATTTGAACCACTGCAAAGAAGTTCCTCATGATTTGTTGATTTCAAAACATGAAACAATAAAACTGTGCAGAAGACGTCACTTTTTGAGTGACGGCTGTTTGAACAGATCTGATGACTGAACCTCTAACAGGCAGGACAGAAGCAAAGTTTAATGGTATCATTATTTTCCTTAAAGTATCTTTAAAGCCCCCGAATGTTTGTTTATCGCTGTGTCTTATTTGAAAATACCACCAGGAGGCGCCAAAGTCCACATATTTCATTTTTAACCACATTTGAATGAAAGTGCTTCTGTGTTTATAACAATATTCCTCAGCAAAGCTACGAACCACGCTGATCTGTGACATCACATCCTGCTTCAGGACTGGTAGGCGGGAGGTTAATGTGACTTTTCATGTCGGCTGATTGGTTACCTGTCGGCGGGGTCCTCAAAGATTCGCTGTAACCCTGACGACAGGCTGCCGCTGATGTTGTGGGAGGAGCTGTGGTCCTGGAAACGCCGCAGCTGCTGCTGCACGGGCGTCGGAGCGGCCAGACAGCGAGAGATGTCTCCCAGAATCCTCGGCAGCGGGCCCAGCTTCGCTACGGTGGCCTGCAGGAAGGAATTTTCACCCTGGAGTCGCCGTGTGTGTGTGTGTGTGTGTGTGTGTGTGTGTGTGGATGGTTTGAATGGAAGCACCAGGATGCAGCGGTGGTGGTGGGACAGCGAAACCAACATGGTGGCAACAGAGAGAGTCAGCCAGACAGGAAGTGAACAGAGGGAGGAGGAGGGAGGAGGGGGGAGGAGGGAGAAAGAAGGAGGGAGGAGGAAAAAAACATGAGGGAAACTTAATGGAAACAAAAATCAAACCAACTAGAACAACATGCTTCTACTGAACAGAACCACATCAAACACAGCAGAGCCATGCTGAGACTGAGCTCCAACAGGTGAGACAGGTGAGACCCAGCACAGCGGGGGGGGGGCGGGGGGGGGGGGGGGTTCAGGCCATGCTGTGAAGTTCAGCCACGCAGCGTTAATGTGGTTAAATGGTTAAATGAACTGAAGTGACCTTTGCTCAGGATGTTAAATCATCAAATATTTACATCACACACACACACCCATCACTGATCACTGATCAATAACTGGACATATACAACAGACAGTGTGGATATTTAGGAGCTGAGTGCTGATTAACAGACTGTTTGCAATCGGAGGGAAACACAATCACAAACTCCTCACAATGTTTCTTCTTCTCTCATACAGGAGTCGAGTGTAAAACCAGTGTGAGTCAGTTAGCATCAGCACACCCACCCACACACACACCCACCCACACACCCACACACACACACACACACACCCACACACCCACCCACACACACACACACACACACACACACACACACACACACCCACACACACACAGTGCTGGGTCGAGGTCGGTACCTTGTCCAGCTGAGAAACGACCTCCCACAGCAGAGCGTGCAGGACGGACAGCTCGCGGCCGAGGTCGATGTACCCCTCGAAGCCTGGCGTGTTGGACAGAGTCTCCGGGTTGGAGATCTCCGACAGGAAACGCATCATCCCCGCCCACTCGTGCTCCAGGAAGTCGTTCATAAAGGCCATGTACTCCTCTTTGTTTCCAAACCTGCAGACGGGACGCACATATCTCCAGATTCAGATAGTTTCATCTCAAGAAAAGACTTCCCTTCAAAACAAAATAAGAGGCGTATCTGCTGCCCTGTTTGATCCTTGATCCTCGGCCTGCAGACACTCACTTGGTGAAGTTGGCGAGGTTCTGGATGACTTTAGCGATGAGCGTGAGCGTTCGGGACGTCCGGTCGTCTGGATATTCCTGCATCAGGTAGAAGAGCGACGGCGACATGATGGCGGGGCAGAGGAAGCGCAGGAACAGAGAGGCGCTGATCAGACGCTTGCTGATGTCCTGCTGGTGGCCGCGAGCGACGCACTGCTGCTTCCACGACGCAAACACTTCCTTCAGCTCCCGAGGAAACACGCTGAGGAGACAGGAAGGAGACAGGAAGGAGACAGGAAGGACGGATCAGGTTTCTGCTGCTTCAGATGACGCTTAATGACTCCTAAAGCCTTTTAATACGGCTGAAAGAAAATAATTATGTCATTATGTAGAAGGAAAGACAATCAAAGATTAAAGAATACATCCTTTAATTATCCCCCAAAATCCCATTAAATACCATAGTTAGAACATTATTAACAAGGTAAGAAGGTTAGGTTAAGGTAAAAACTCATCAATAGTACACCGCTCTACTTGTACAGAGTACAATACAGAGTAAAATCAACACTAAAACATGAAAAACATAGTTGACTCCCTCGTGGAGGGTGAAACTTTTCAACTCCAAATGTGAATTTTAACAACTAAATTTCAGGCTTTTTTGAGTCAACAGCCTCCAAAAAGCTCCATGAATGTTCAAGCGTGTCTCCTGACAGTCAGTGCAGAGACTTCATCACTACAGATTAAACTCTGCATCAGTTATCAGGAGGGCTGACTACTGCGACACCTCGCCGCCTCAGCCGATCAAATCATCCTGTTAACTAACGACACTGATTAAACTGTGTAGGTGTGAAGGTCAACAGGTCAACACCCGGTGGGGAATAAATCCCAGCTCCAGTGAGCAGGTTAAAGCTTCATTAGCATACTGGGATCATCAGCAGCTCTGGACTCTGTCCTGTTGTTGCTTCTTTGTGCCAGCAGGTGGCAGAGTCTTAGTTTTTGGTCAAAGATTTTTCTTTTTTTCTACATGAACAAACACCAGCAGATTACACTGAGCTGGAGGTGAAGAACACACTGGGACTTAATAGAAATCAGAGGCTGAATTCACATTTTCCTGTGATTTCTGTTTTTTTATGTGAGCTCACCAAAGCAAATTCTGATTAACTATATTATATAGAACAATATATAATGAAATACTGAAATGAGTCATGTTGTACGTTTTTTATATCCAGAGATTTATGAGCTAAAACCTGCAAAACACATGCATGGTGAAAAACACAGGTAAGTGTGTAGTTGGACTACAGGTGTGAATGTGAGTGTGTAGTTGGACTACAGGTGTGAATGTGAGTGTGTAGTTGGACTACAGGTGTGAATGTGAGTGTGTAGTTGGACTACAGGTGTGAATGTGTATTTGGACTGCAGTTGTACCAGTAGGAGTTGATGATCTTGCAGAAAGCCAGCTCGCAGCACATCTTCAGGTTACTCTGGTGTTCGGCCAGATCGCCGCTGGGGCATCGACTGGGATCGACCTCGCAGTTCTCGTCCGACTCGTAGAGCGCTTTGATGAACTCACCTGGTGACACAGACTCAATGGTTACTTACACAAACAAACACTCAGCAGCTGAAACTTCTCCGCCTTCATCAGCGAATGGAGTTTGTGGACAACACATTTCAGTTGTCATGGAGATGGTTAAAGTTTAGTTTCATTTTAAGATCAAGGCAGAAAGATGTGGTTGAAAGCTCCAGAAAAAGCTAGTAAGTGGGCCTTTAGTTTTGAACATTGTTTTGTCCACCTAATACCATGTTGTTTAGCTGTAACTGTGATGACAAGTGTTCATTTGACTAATGTGTCTATTGAAACACACCCATGTGATCACTAACAAACCATAATTTATTTTTAATTATTGGAATAAATAAATGTTCTTTCTGCCATTTAAAGTTTTATCGGAGCACTTTTCCTGCCGTCCCATCAACGCTGAAGCTCTCCACCAGCAGAGGAACTGTTTTTGTTACGGTTTCACACAAACATTAAGCTTTAACGAGTCCCTCTGACTGTCTGAACCTCGGCTGACTGGCCGACGCAGCAGAATGACATCAATCACTGGAGCTGCGGTGAATATTTGTCGAAAGTCAGCTGAAAATACCGCAGCAGCTGAATATGTTCAATAATAACAGGCTGTCAAAATAAAAAACCTTAATTGAGGAGACCTGCAGAGGACTTGTGTTACCTAACACACCACAGGAAGTCGTTCTATTTTCAGATGTGAACCTATAAATATATTAATAAGTGTTTTTGAACTCTGCTAATAATAGTTTGAAAGTTATGAAAGCCTTTAGCTTCTCTTACACAGCTGATGTTTGTTGGTTTGTAATGACAGCAGGTCTCATGGGTCTGTGACAGTTCTGGTTCTGTCACATTAAGTACAGTTTCTGAACTATTTTAAGTCTTTTTATTGCATCTCTGAAATGTTTTAGAACATGCAAACTGAGCAGAATCACTCGGAGGAGGATGATGCTGCACAGAAAAGACATATGTACTCTAAATTTAGTATTCAGAAGTCCATACTTTGTGCACTTTTAATCTAATTCAGGATCGACATAATGCTGCTGACAAACTGTCAGTGCCAAACATCTCTCAGCAGAGAGGAGAAGGAAGCGAGATGTGATGAAAAGTGTGTTTGATTCAGAATGTCATTGATTAAGACTTTTTATAACAGATCGCAGTACCGATCGGGCAGGACGTATGGATCGGGCAGGACGTATGGATGGATCGGGCAGCGTCAACTGTGTCACCAAAAAGGTGAGTAACGTTAGCCTAACTTAGAGCGGAAACATGACGACGCACGTGTTTTCCAGTTATTGAGTTTTCTGCATCGAGACGTAATCTTTCCAAAGAGAATCGCAATGCATCTAAGAATCAATTTTCTCCCACCCAGAGTATATAGTGCACATACAGGTGCGTATACAGGTGCACATACAGGTGCACATACAGGTGCACATACAGGTGTGTATAAGCTGAGTCTCACCGAGCGCGTCGTGCAAGTATTTCTGTCCCACCAGCTTCAAGTATTCCTCGATGGCTTTGGTAGCCAGCGTGTTCTCCCTGAAGATCAGGACGTCGTGATCGGCGCAGCGGTCCACCTCCGACATCACCAGGTCTGTCAGGAAGTCCTGAACAGGAGGAAGACGAGGAGGAAGAACAGATGATGAGCGTGTGGACAGAACTGTTGGGAGGCCAGACTGAAAATCTTTAGCTGTTTCTTTCAACTCGGTTACTTTCACCTTTGGGTAAAGAAAATACTCTGCCAATCATACTTCCGTCGATTAAGTGTAATCTTTAGCCCCATTTTCAATATGTAATTGAATATTAAATTAAGCAAATATAAATGCATTACAAGGCCTTTTAAAGGAACAGTTCAACATTTTGGGACCTAGTGTACTTTTTCTTGAGAATTAGAGGAGGAGATCGATACCTCTCATGTCTGTACAGTAAATATGAAGAACCACGCTTGCTGGTTCCACTCTCTATGCTAAGCTAAGCGGCTGCTGTCTGTAGCTTCATATTTAGCCTACAGACGTGACAGTTTTATCAACCTAAACATCAAACTCTGTTGTTGAGCGCCGACCTTTGCCCTCCCGGTGCTCTGCAGGATGTGGACGAGCGCGCAGGCCATCTCCTCCTTGTTCTTGACGCTGATGACGGGCTCCAGCACCGAGCACAGCATGGTGTAGTTGTTGGTGATGAACTCGGCAAACTCCTTGTACTGCTCCATGGGCAGGATGGAGATGGTCTGGAAGCGGGACTTGATGCGGATCGACGGCCCCCCTCCTTTGGCCTTGCTGGTGGTGGGCGTGCTGACCGGGTACCACTTCTCCACGAACTGCCGGCCTGTCACGCCCGACACTGGGATGTTGACCAGGCCCACGTAGTTGTTCTTGTCCTTCTTCTTCTTCTTGTCCATGTCGCGGTAGATGTGCACGGTGATGCTGTGCATGGCGGGCAGGCTGGAGAAGTCGAAGTACTCGCCCCAGAACAGGCTGTCGTGGCGAGTCTTGCTGGTGGTTCGGGCGTACAGGACGTCGTCCAGACACAGCTCGCAGAAGTATTTCTTCTTCGGCGGCAGGTCTTTGGCCTCGATGATCCACAGTCGCAGCAGGTTCTCCGCCCGCCGACAGTTGTCCTGGAAACACAAAGACCCTCAGTTCAAATACATCGAGTGTCTAAAACAGATCATCAATAAAATGACAATAAATAATACCATAAAAAACAATAATCAGTTTCAATACATTTCAAAACTAAAACATAAAACACCCCTTTTGCTAAAAAGTTGTCTTCAGAAGATTTTCATCCAGTATAAAGCAGCTGTGGTCAACAGATACTGGGAGAATCACTCATATTCACTTAGTGATTGTTCCTGCCATATTTCTAAGCGCACGACCACGAAACGCCCAGACAGAAGGCCGGGCTGGATTTTTTTGTTGGGAGCTCTGCTTGCGCCCGGAGAGTTTGTCTGTCTCACCTTGTTGGGCTGAATCGTCCTCCTCAGGTTTTCCATCCACTTGTCTCTCTCTGAGGCCGAAGTGCAGCTGAAACACTTGCTGCCGCCCGAGTACGTCACCTGACAGGTGAGAGAGGAAGGTTTATAAGGACGAAAATATGAAATAAATGAGAAAGCTACAGTTCAGGTCTGTATTTAACACATTTTTTTACTAAAGCCTTAGTAAACAGGAGTTTCTCTCTGATGATATGTGGGATAAATCCATGTGTCTGATTGGTTAATCCTCGTCACTGGGATAAGCTGAGACTTACAGACTGCAGTTAACTTATTTCTGTACTTTATTTTTTCCACAAGATTTTTCAAAAATGCAGCTGCTTCCAAATGTTAAATTCACGGTAAAGAAAACTCATAGTCAAACATTTTAAATGTCTCAAGTAAAACAACACAAGCAAGAGTTGAAGAGAAGGGCGGAGATATTTTCCAGAAGTTGAACCAGACTTGCAGTAAACGTGTGTTTCAGGAGGTTTTTCTCACCTCGAAGCAGAACTCCTGTCCCAGGATGCTGCTGTGCAGAGGTTTGATGAACACATCCTCCTCCATGCTGAGGTCCAGAGCCTCCACCGCACTGCCCGGGCTCAGCAGGGACTCATGGGAGGTCGATTCCTTCAGCTTCGGGAGCCCGCGAGATCTGGAAGACAAGAGGGCAAATTTAAATAGAAACCAATGAAAAGCAGTCGTAGTTCTTGAGCAGAGCTCCGGAGGATGTTTGAAGATGAAGCAACGCTGCGGGGGGGGGGGGGGGGGGGGGGGGGGGGGACACAACACCAGCTTCGGTACGCCGTGACAACGCCACGACATTCACCGTCCTTCTCTGAGTGTTTGAGCTGCTGTCAACAGTGAAGCAGGAGAGCAGTAATACCTACGAAAAACAACCACAGAGCCAAGTGAGGGGAGTCCCCCAGAGCATCCCTCCTCGACTCCCCCCTGCTCCCACCGTCCTCCCACCTCGACCCTCCAGAAGGAGCTCCGTTCACCCTCAACGCTTGCGAGCAGAGCGTTGCCTTTATGAAGCTTCCCTGTAGTCCGGCAGGCGGTAAACAAGGTCCTGGGACGGGCCAATCGCATCGGGCCCCCGGGGGCGTCTCCATAGTAACAACCTCTGCCGGGAGAGCCGGCGCTAGGCAGCGGAGCGTGACGCAGCGAGAAGCAAGGCAGGTGTTTAACTACAGACCAGTCTCGGGGGGGGGGGGGGGGGGCTGTCAGAGGTTAATGAGAGGAGGTCAACACACAACTGCAGCTTTATCAGCAGGAGAAGAAGAAACGTCAAAATAAAGAAGTGAGAAAGATTCTTCTGTTCTGTGTCACAAAATCTGATTCAGTCAAAATACATTCGGACCAATCAGAAGGATTGTGAGCAGCTCTCACTTCCTGTATCATGCAAACATCATGCGAACATCATGTGAACATCATGCGAACATCATGTGAACATCATGCGAACATCATGTGAACATCATGCGAACATCATGTGAACATCATGTAAACATCATGTGAACATCATGTGAACATCATGTAAACATCATGTGAACATCATGTGAACATCATGTAAACATCATGTAAACATCATGTGAACATCATGTGAACATCATGTAAACATCATGTAAACATCATGCGAACATCATGTGAACATCATGTAAACATCATGCGAACATCATGTGAACATCATGTGAACATCATGTAAATGTACTGTTGTTCCACTTCAGTAATATTCTGACTGCAGGACTTTGACTTGTCACAGTATTTTTACGTGGTCACTGCGGTCTGATCATCTGTTAGAAACACTGAATGACGAGCGGCGGCTTTTCAGGAGATCACTTTAATTCACTGTGTGCGTACATGTGTGCGTGTGTGTGTGCGTAATCCTCCTGCTGTGTCAGATGAGTTACGTAAACCTGGATTAGAGGGTTGAGATCAACACTGATGCTGCAACAACATCAGGATTGTTTCACCGACGGCTGTAAACACATCGACCAATCAGATCCAGGGGTGGACAGTACTTAAGGACAGTTATGAGTTTTGAGTTTAATTTAATCCACGTGATTGGACGTTGCCGTCGCTCCCGGACTGATTGACAGGTCTGTTGATACGAGGATGAACACAATGACATGATCGTATTCCCTCCATGGAGATAACTGTTGTTTAAATGGTCAAAACTACAGGATAGTTTGGCTTTGTACAAAGTGAGATTTTTGTCCTTTATTCCTATAAGACATTTATAAGTATAAATAAAACTGTGGTTGTTTCTTCTGAAATCCTGGTCAGTTTCTAAATGATTAAAATGAAACAATGTGAGAAGCGTCGAACACAGCCGACAGACGAGGTGTCACCAGGACATCAGAACCAGATCTACAACACTACTGCAGGTACAGCAGTAGCCATCAATAAAACAATGCTTTTCACACAAAGAAAGAAAGAAATTCATGGATTAGATTTAATGCCAAATTCACAAGGAGGCACAAAGAATTAAGAATTTGTCGTAGGGAGTTTTTCACAAAGTTTCTAAAGTTTCTTCTGACTCAGCAACTCACAGAATTGCGCGATTCTTTGAGGGAGTCTGAGGACTTTCAGATCCAACAAATCGCCATCAGCCGCTGTACTGACCGTGTATCTGCCATGATGTGACTGATCCACATTAAACACAGTGTCAATGTCGTGTCTACAATCGGATTCCCTTCACATTGAACCGGTAATGGTGCCGGTACCCAACGGTACCTTACTCTCTCTATTGCTTTCAGACATACTAAAACCTCACATACTGTTGTATCGAGAGGTATTTCTTCTCTAACGTTACTCCAGCTTAGCCGACTCTCTCACCCAGATGCTCTCTGACTGATTTAACGTGAAGCGGTACCCGGTGGTAACCTGCTCTGGTCACATCATTATCAAATTCCGTGTTTCTGGAGCTCCATTTGTTAAGTTTCAGCTTGTAGTTTTGTGTCTTGTGTTAAATAAAGATGAATCCATGCAGTGAGCAAGAGAGAAGTTTCTGTGTTTCCTTTTAATCAGTTATAAGGTGGATTTGTTCCAACCTGTCCGATCATGTGACCTGAAGCTGTAACGCTCCAGCGACTGAACACAGTAAACGTGTGTGTTCCTGAAAATATTCTTATAACTGTCGGACGAACGGACAAAAGTATGAAAACAGAGAATCAAACACACACACACAGACGCAGTGTTTGAGGAAGGGCTGGTCTGGATGGAAACCTGATCCACTCTGCTGTCAGAGGAAGAGGAGGAGGAGGAAGCACTTACTGAGCTCTGACCACACACACACACACACACACACACACACACACACACACACACACAGGTTATTATTAATATTATTGTTTTGTATGAAATCTTTTGTCTGAGATCTGGACGATGTTTTGTTTTAGGAGGGAAATTAAATGTGTCTTTTTGGAGGATTTTAAAAGTTTATTATATATTATACTATAAATACTTGTATGTATATTATAAATATTCCTTTTTTTTTTTAAAGATAAATGATCCTCCTCCGGTTACACATAATGTGGCCAGAAGTATGTGGACAGTCCCGGCCACATCTGCACTGTACTTCTGTTATTATCTTCGCTGCGATGTTTCTCTGCGCTCACCTCAGTTTAACACCTGGATGTACCTGCAGGACTTATGACATCACAACTTGTTTGGAGCCAATCACGGTCCACTATAAAACCTACACAAGTGTGGTGTGGAAATATTTGTATATTCACAGATTCTGGAAGAGGAGCAGTCATTATGTTTTTAACAAGGTTATGGTAGTTTTTAGTGGAAAATTCGTATTAGAACCAATTATTATTTATTATGATATATTATTTTATTTGTCCTAAAACACGTGTTGTAAGTGTGTGGCAGCATTCGGGGGCCCTACACCTGCAGCTTAATTTTCTCTTTGGACCACAAACATCAACACCACAACAAGAACGTCTTCAACAAACAGCGTCTGGTTTGAGTCGAGACCACCTTTCTTTCCTTTAGCCATTTTCTCTCACACACACACACACACACACACACACACACACACACACACGTCAGAGTGTGAACAAAGAGCTGATTACCAACGAGTCTGGTCACACAACACAGCTCCAATAAGAACTGCTGTTCCTTCGGTGTGGACGTCTTGACCTCAACCCCGTCCAACACGAGCCAGACCTGATCCAACATCGTCTCAGTCAGAGCCTTCTTCATCACCGTGATGACTCTGCAGTTTGGATCTTCAGACACCAAAAGTCAGAGAAACTCGTCCCTAACACAACAGGCCTGTTTCCATCACAGCCGAGGCACCAGATCGAGTTTAATAAAGGACAAAATCAGAGCAGAGGGCCACCAAACTGGACTCACACACACACACACACACGGTGGTCCTACCTGAACCTCAGAGTTTTGGAGATCTGAGCTTTTCGAGCTCTCCGGAGGAGAGAAGACGAACCGTCCATCAGGAGTTGGAGCTCAGAGCTGACTGAGCGAGAGAGGCTCTATATGTGTGTGTGTGTGTGTGTGTGTGTGTGTGTGTGTGTAAAGCTTTATCTTCCTGTCCAGCTGGCCGACATTCTGTCGGCTGTAAAGCTGTTGAGACTCAGGGCATCACTCTGCTCCACAGGAAGATGTGCAGCGATCCATCGGGTTCATTATTGATGTGATCAATATAATCAAAGCGTAATATTAACGACGGTAAGACTCCCACGTTTGTCCTCCTTAAATCTAAAACTGTACAATAAAAACTATAAAGAGTCTTCATGAAAACAAAGATTATGTAATGATGCAGGTTTCAGCTCGAGGCTCCTGTCAGTTCATATACAGTCACAGAAATGACAAACAATTAATCACATGGCCACAAACTAACTGTCACAGACCGAATCTGGAGCCTAACAGGGCCGGGGGCCGGGGCCCTCCGGGGCCGGGGGCCGGGGCCCTCCAGGGCCGGGCCGTGCACGGTGACAGCAGCAGGTTGTGTCTTTGCTGGGTTCAGAGCAGTGTCGGACATTTTGAGAGGACGAACATAGTATTTTTTAATGTTACTGATTCTTCCAGTCCAGGGACTCATTATTTTCCAGGATGTTTGGATTCATTTTTATTAACTTTCAGGACTTTCTCTTGACTGGAAAGAGATTTTTAGGAGTTTCAGGGTTTCGAGGTCGTGTGGGAACGCTGTGTAAGAGCTGGTGGGACATTGTGTCTTTTACAAACCCAGAAAAACACAAAACCGTCTGCAGAGTGAAAACTGAGCAAATGTAGAGTGCAGGAGAGAGGAGTGCTGGCCTTCCAGTAAAACCACCTCCAGTCAGTGCTGGGAAGGCTGGGCGGGTTAATGGAGGGAGGAAGAGGAGGAGGAGGAACCCACAACCTCCTGAAAACAGACAAGCAACAGAAGCTGAGAAATAGACAGACAGACAGAGAGAGAGACAGACAGGCAGGCAGACAGGCAGACAGAGAGACAGGCAGACAGAGAGACAGACAGGCAGGCAGACAGGCAGACAGAGAGACAGGCAGACAGAGAGACAGGCAGACAGCTGTAGTCCGTCAGCCATAAACAACATGATAAACCATCACTGGGCTGCGATGAGAAATCCTCGTGTGTTCTTGCACCAAAACATCTTCCATTAAATACAGACTGTGTTGCTAACTGAGGCTGCAGATTATGCGGAAAAGACAACAAAATGATGAAAAACTCCCCGTTTGCTGCACTTTTATCCTGACTGATGTCCGTCTTCAGTGAGATCTTTAATATTATTATTTTCCTGCTTACACACCTCAATGGTCCTAATTCCAGTTGTTAAAATCAAATGTGTAAATCAACAAGCAGTGGATAGGTCATTGAACGCCTCACACGTGTCCACACAGCCGGCAGCCGGCACGTTTGACTCCGGCACACAGAAGTCAGCTCATCATGTGAAGAGTTAAAGGTGATGAAGACATTACCTGTCAGCGTCAGCAGGCCGGAGAGACGGCAGTCTGAAGCTGGTGTTTCTGTCCAGTTTGGTCTGACTCTTCGTCCTCTTGATGGAGCCTTTGAGACGTTTACTGAAAAAACCCTGAAAGATTAAAAACAAAGGACAGAAGATCAGAATCTGTCCTCCACGAGACAAGCAGAGAGTCAGAGAGGGACACGAGCAGTTCGGACAGTTCAGAGCTCAATTATAACTGGGAAACAGGAAGTCAGACTGGGGTCCTTCTGGTGGGAGGAGGAGGAGGAGGAGGAAGAAGAAATAACGGCTTCACAGAGACCTGTAGGCGGATAATGGTGGTGAAACTGAGTTTGTCTTGATGGGGGCACTAGAGGAAAGGTCACAGGGTCATTCACATCCTCTGAGCCGCAGGAAGGACATCAGGACATTTACATGGAAATCTGCCTGTTAGATCACAGTATTTATTTATTTATTTAAAGAGTAGCTCCTGATGTGAGGAATGCAGAAGCTCTCAGGGACCCAAACTCGGCACCGACAGATTTAGCATGAACCCGTACTCGGCGGTAGCTCGCTCGGTACCGAGTTAGAGTACGGCGTTGGGTACCCGACCCCACGTAGAGGTGCTGTAGTTGGTAGTCATTTAATCATCATTTATTTCCTTCCTTCTATATTTATTTATTTATTTTATAGAGCTGCAACGATATCCAATTAATCAATTGTCAGTTGACAGAAAATTAATCAGAAACTATTTTGATAATTGATGAATCGTTCGAGTCAACAAATTAAAAACATTTAATGGTTCCAGGTTGCTTTTCCTCGTCATGTTTTACTTAAGTGAATTGAATATTTTGGGGTTTTGTTTTCGGGTAAAATCAATGATTTTATGACTTCACAAATTGTGGCCAAACAATGAATTGATTAATGGTCACCTGTTAACCTGTTAACCAATCGCTGCAGTTTGGAAAGATCTTCAACCCAACCTGATCTCTGCCACGTTAGTTTGGATCAGACACCGATATGTTTCTAATGATGAGTCATCAGCTGATCGTCCCATCTGATGGACGACCACGACAGCAGACGCACTCAGTCCATCAGGAAGCAGCAGCAGCCGACAGCGCTGGACGGTCACATGACTCAGCTGATATTGATCAGACTCTGATCAAACTCTTGCTGCTCCTCACCTATCAGATCCTCGGTGACAACAGAAGCCCCGTGCAGAGCAGAGGAAGTGAGCGGCCTAATTTCCTGAGATATTTATATCCTCAAACACATCTCCGTCCCCTCCTGTCCTCCCCCACAGACTCCCTTCAGACTCGTTGGTACCATTAGTGCATCAGGATAAAGATCCACCCTCCAACACTGCAGAGGGACTGACACTTCAAACACGTCCGAAACATCATTAAACTGAAGCTGATCACAGCTATTGATCGGGACTATTGGTCTACGAAGATCAGTGAGCGGAGCACTGATGGCTTCACCTCAGCCTCCCAGCATGCCCTCTGCCTGTATTTACTGTATGAAGAAACTCTCCGAGGACGACGACCTGAGAGCTGCGAACACAAACTCGAGGTTCGGATTTACCAGCTGGAGGACGTCAGCATCGTGAGCGTAAATACACGACAGTAACGACGGCGAAGGATCCTTGTAACAACACTCAGATCTCACATCTCTCTCAAATAATCAATCGTTTAGTCTCTTAAACGTCTTTAAAGTGTGACAATCAGAATCCATGTCGACGCCTTCAAATGTCTTGTTTCTTCGTTTCGTTTGACCGACGGTCTAAAACCCAAAGATGTCCAGTTTACTGTGACAGACGACACCGAAACCCACAAAATATTTACATCTGAGAAGTTGAAACCAGCTGTTTTTTTTGCCACTTTTGCTTTAAGTTAAGAATCAAATCGATCATAAGTTTGATTTTTGATTGCAGCTCTGATTCATCTCATTGAGTTGTTCCCCGTGTTTCCAATAATCGTTAAAGTAAAGATCTTTCCTTCGGTGTCAGGCGTGATCCAGGTGATAGCTGTCTGTATCCATGGTAACAGTGCAAACAGGAAGTGCTCGCAGCGAATTCAGCGTGACTTTAATGGTGCAGATTCACCAAAATGTACCATTCATACTTTAATGACGAAAAAGTGACTCCACAGCCACAATATACGTTGTGTTTACCAAAGCATGATGGGAACTGTAGGGATCAGACCTCAGATATTAACGTGTTATTATCGCTGCCGGCCTTTTGTCTCCCAGAGTTCTTTTCTCCTGAATGAATGATGTCTGTTTATGCAGATTTAACATGTTGTATTATCAGATATTATTACTGTTGCTGTCTTCTTGTTCTTTTGCTTTATCTTGTGATGTGTTAAGTATTAAAGGGCCACAAAGGAAAAAAGCCTTCAGCCTCAGTTATTTTTAATGTGTGTAATGACTGCAATACAGTGTTGTATGTGTTTTTGAATCATCAAATAAATTCATTCATTCATCACTACATCTGGAACAGGATGTTTCCAGATTTGCGCCCGTGGCTCCACTGTGTGTGTTTCCAACATATAGAAAAAGAAAAATGATCTTCCTACACGTTTAAAGAGTTTTACCATGTTTGTATTTCTGTAAATGTGTAGTATCCCTCAGTAGATACCAGGTATATGACGGTATTCATGAGGATTCAAGAGCAGGAACTATTTTATTTCGGGTCGTTATGTCTTATGAAAAGGTGAATTAACATGATCTGGGACTGGATCAGTTGGGCTGATTGCACAGCGTTTTTCTACTGTCTCTACTCCTTATTTCTTCTTTCACAGCTCTTCAAACACGAGTCCCTTCCAGCTCCTCCACACTCGTGCAGTCACATATTGCAGCAGATGGTTAGCGTATTTGTGTTGGTGACCTCTGAAAGCTGTTAAATATCTATCACAACAGTCGAGGGAGAAACACAGAGTCACGTTTGGACTGAAGATGAGACAAGCTTCATCTGTCTGTCAGCTAAATATAGTTCAGCCAAGACTCTCGTATTGATGTTTTTCACATAAAGAAACATGCAGCAGTACTCTGATTACCTGCAGTAATCACTCAGGTACAGTTACAGCTGATGATCCGATCAATGTGCATTATGAGTCTGCTGTTCTTACTCTGATAATCACATGAAGACATTTACACGACCATTTATACAGACAGTGTCGCTTTAACTGGGTTACAATCTGCTTCAGTGTAAATGCACAGACCGTGTTTCTGTCTGCGGCATGAAACACACCTTCCACCATCCGTCACTGACAGGAGGTTTGAAAACTACAAACGCTCATCCGGCTGCTGTCAAAGAGGCTCGCCTACATCTTTCATCTGCTGCCAAAAGATCCCAAAATGCACCTGAAACTTAACATTTGATTGTGAGACGTGTCCAACAGAACGAAGAGCAAAGAAAGCTCAGTCTGTGAGTCAGAGGCTTGAATCAATCCTGTATGAGCTGTAAAAAGAGGTTGAGGATGAACCTCCTAAACTAATCTATGTTTCTGTTGCTTCTTGCGAACCAGAGATGTCGTTTCATGTGATGGAAACAAATGTAGAGTCGTGTTGTTTCATGAGATGGAGTTTGTCTTTATGTTAGTTAATATCGTCACAATGATAACAGCTGGAGCCTGTTCGATAACAGACTGTGACATGTGGTTGAAAGCTCTGAAAAAGGACCTTGAGTTGGATATTTTGTCTCACATACGATCCCAAGATCGAGGCGGAACCTACAGGCTGATGTCCAGGAACAGTTTGGTCTCAACAGATTTAACAGTGTGGCTTTCTTGACCCATGCTGCAGAACCGTGGATGGAATCATCCCTGTCAGACCCCAGCAGTGCTTTGTAGCACTCACAGTTTCATTAGGAAACTGTAAGACTTGAGGAAGGTCTGCAGGAACTCGTCCATTACTCACCGGCACTTTAAAAGGCGACGAGTTTGGATTGTCGACAGCGACGCTTTTCTCTGAACTCCCCAGACCGGAGATGCTCCTCCTCCTTGGAGATCGCTCCGAAGACGCTTCTGCAGAGACAAAGAGAGAGTGTTAGATCGACCAAAGCAGCCTCTTCCTCCTCTATTATCACCCTAATCATCATCATCATCATCGGCCTCTGAGCTTTCAGACTGAAGCGAACGGATGGAGGACGAGGTGAAGACATTCAGACATGGTGAAGGAGGGAGGACGGGCGGTGTGTTTGCTTCCTGCATCTCAGGCAGGATGGAAAATGAAGCACATGACAACCAACTGAATGAGACTAGGACAGTTTATCACATTTTAATAGACCAGAACTTTAACCTTCATACAACTGACAACACCTGCATGTTACGTCTTGTCCGAGGTAAAGAGCCTGGACAGGATCTTAAAGATTCAAACACTGACTTACTTTTGTATGTTAGAACATTTTTGTTGCTGGTTTCAAAAAGCTAAAGACTAATATATTCCTGTTAGAACTGATCGATCCAGATGAAAGTAACGTGGAGTTGAGTTACAGAAGAGATTGTGGCATACTGAGCTGAACTTTGTGTTTTTGTGTGAGTTACTGTGAGAGCCCTTCAACAATCACTAAACGTGCTTCACATTTACATTTTTTGAGTCTACAATGACACCAGGAATGATTCCAAGACCAGAAACAAGTCAAAGACATCCTGGACTTTAACTTCAGTTAGTCTGACTTGAGCCAAATGTGGCAAATCCAGATTTCAACAAATAAACCAACAATGAATTTATCCTTTATGGATTAATCTGAGTTTATCAGCCTAGTGGATTTCATTCCCCTGTGCCAGAGGACTTCATTATCACCCACAAACAGCCAAACTATAGTATTTGGATCAGATATTCCTTCAGAGCAGCAGTGTTTCTGTGCTGCTGCAGATATTTCTGCTTCGCTCTGACAAATGCTGCCTGCCTGTCTGTCTGTCTCTATGCCTGCCTGCCTGTCTGTCTGTGAGGTTACAGACAAGGGTGTCAAGGTCAGACAGGTTCAAAGCCCGACGTCAGCAGCCCTCTGCCCTGCTGGAGTGCCCTTGAGCAAAGCTGCTGAGTCCCAGCAGCTCAGTTAATCTTTCATTCTTTCTGCTTCTAATCACTGAAGAGTCCAAAGACTTAAACTTCTGGATGTGTTGAATCCAGCCCAGTGACTGATCCTGGTTTCAGTTGAGCCCAGTGGAAGGCCAGGTCCTCGGAGCTGGCTCACATCCAGGTCCATCAATTTTAAAGCTAATTTTAGAGCCTCTTGCTTCCTCTCCAGCTAACTCAACAGCCATCTTGTCTGAGGTTGTTGCAGTTGGTCTCTGGAGGCCCGAGCGGCTCTTGAACCGGCTCTTGAACCGCCTACGAGTCCGTTAACGGCTGCAGGGACGTTCCTCACGGCGCTGTAGCAGACAGGAAGCTCAAAATAACTCCTCGCCTACGACAGCGAGCGACAAAGGATCTCCTGAGGTCCTCCGAGGGATCACAGACCACCAGCAACACGCACGCAAGCACGTCTTTTAGGCAATAAATAAATTCAAGATTCAAAGCATTTTAGATGCTGGTTAGTCTCACTGAACAGTTTTGGCCGCATTCCTACAAATTCATCAATCCACACTGACTGTCACAATGTGTTTCTTCTACTCTGATTCTGTTGCTTTACTGTTTACCACAACGCTGCATTAGAAAACCACTTGTGGCCTTGTTGGTGGGGACATGTTTCAGGTTTAGCACAGAATTTTTGGTGGATTCATCCACCGCTGAAAATTGTCCCCAACAAATTCACTTTCCTCCAGTTTGTTTGTTAATAACTACAGCAAGCTGCTGTTTGAGGAAATTACTGAGTCTTTTTAAACATCAAACTAGAAAGAATTTAAGAAAAACACAAAAATAAGTTATTGTTTTGTGTTTTAGTCGAGCTAAATTATTTCACATTTAAAAATGTATTTTGGAAACAAGTAACACAGAAATCAAGAGTATATTTTAAATCCTTGTATTCACCAAGTAAAATCAGATTATACACATAAGAAATGGTTTATAACACACTATAATGTAGTCGTAAGCAGATCTAAGAGTTTACTACTGTATTTGTTACAACTAGAACTCAGATCATGAATGACAACATAGTAAAACACAGCTGTAATAATATAAAACACGTCTTCATGGGAGAAGTTGACAAATACTGAACACTAATAAACACTGAAGCCTTAAAACTATAAAATAGTGTGTTATAACTCACTCATTAAATGTTTGCATACTGCTTACAAATGCTAAACAGGGGAGTTAAAGTAAAGTGGTACCATCACATGAACAAACAGCTGCCCTCAGCTGTGTTCACACTGACTTTTATCAGCGGGTAAATCCCAGATAATGATTCATTAAAATCCGATTCTGGCTGCTGTACGCTGGCTGGTACCAGGATCAAAAGCCAAGATGGACACCAAGCCAACGTCTACATCATATCAGCACCGTGTGGAGTTCACATGATGTTTGGACAGTATGAAGACACATATAGACCTACTGCAACAGGAAGACATTCACCTCACTGTTAACGGAGCCACAGTGAACGCAGCATGCAGCAGCAGTCAGCATTTATCAGCTTAATCAAAGTGCTGGATCAAGTTCCAGCTGCAGGGTGCTCGCTGCACGCATGCAGCGCTGCAGGGAAGCTGGGACAAACTTTCATGCACCCCCCCCTCCCCCCGAGGTAACGGGGAAGAGGAGCGATGATGGTCCCAAACATGGCAGGCATCATCGCTTTTCTTCTTCGCCGCGGACACAAAGTTGAGGCAACATGCCGCAAGGAAGCCAGGTATGACAAGTCGGTCACATGACATGGACAGAAACACAGAGAGAGAGAGAGAGGAAGAGGAAGAGGAAGAGACGGTACCTCGATCGCAGCTGTTCCCCATCATCTGAGGAGAGGACACACACACACACACACACACACACACACGCACACACACAGAGTCAGACGGGATTGGCCGAAGCAGCCGCCACCTGTCAGCCAATGAGGTTAAGCTGCAAACGTCCGTCTTCGTCCCATGAACATCCTCGACTTGGCGTCCCCCCCGACCTGCCTCTCCCTCCTCAGCACCGCATCCTCCTTCCTCCTCCTCCTCACAGTGCCTCCTCTCCCATCTCTGCCCTCCCTCCCTCCCTCCCTCTCTCCACTCAGCAGTAATTCTAACCCTCCCTCGCCCGCCCTCTCTCTCTCTCTGAGCACCGAGGTTTTACCGCATTTATTCAATCAATCCCTCTAACTGCACTGTTTCTCTCTTTTCTCACGTCTTCCTTCTTTCCTCTCTCCCTGCAGATGCTCCTCTCTCCCTCTCTCGCTCCCTCTCTCTCTCTCTCTCTCTCTCTCCCTCTCTCCCCCTCTCTCTCTCTCTCTCTCTCCCTCCCTCTCTCTCCCTCCCTCCCTGTCTCTCTCTCTCTCTCCCTCTCGCTCTCTCCCTCCCTGTCTCTCTCTCTCCCTCCCTCTCGCTCCCTCTCTCCCTCTCTGCAGCAGCTCAGTTGCAGCCTCCCTCGCTTGCTCTCTCTCCCTCTTTTCTTCTTCTTCTTCTCTTCCTACATTTATCACTGCGCTCAGAGGATAATTACTAAATAAGTTTCCCCTCAGCCGACTGATGTGGGACACAACTCTGGGGGTTCAGCTATTAGCTGTGTGTGTGTGTGGTGTGTGTGTGTGTGTGTGTGTGTGGTGTGTGTGGTGTGTGTGTGTGTGTGAGTGGTGTGTGTGGTGTGTGTGTGTGTGTGAGTGGTGTGTGTGTGTGTGTGTGTGTGTGTGTGTGGTGTGTGTGTGTGGTGTGTGTGTGTGTGTGGTGTGTGTGTGTGTGTGGTGTGAGTGGTGTGTGTGTGTGTGTGTGTGAGTGGTGTGTGGTGTGTGTGAGATAAGGAGAACTCACAGCTCTCATCATTTGCTGTGTGACAGAAACTCAAACAAGCATCATGTCAGAGCTGCAACTGAAACGTATTGTCGTCACCGTGGTCTTCAGATTGTTTCATCATTCAGTTTAAAACGTTTAAATGTAAAATAGTGATTAAGAAGTTATTGTCCTGACTGCTTATTCAGTCTGAACTCTGGAGTTTCATTTTGGACGCTAACGAATCTCCCATCAAAACCTGATTAGTCCTTGCTCTATTTTATCGGCAAAGGAAACATTGCCATTGGCGAAAAATTCCTCAGCTGCAGCTAATTCATGTTAATTCCTTTGTAGAGGAGGAAATCTCTCGGAGCAGAAATAAGTTGGGAAACACAAGGATGACACATCATCACCTGTTAAGCTGATGTGATGAACTTGTTAACAAACAGCATTTCCACATCCAGCAGCTGTGGATCAACACGATCCTTCACGTGGACTCGTTGAGTCCAGTATTCTCTCTGTGAGCTCGGTGTTTGGTCTCCACCTCCTCCTGAGGGGAATATCTGCACTGTAGCTGCTGAACGCTGCACGATGTTCACCAGCTGCTCTCTGACTGAGTCTGTCTGCTGCTCAGCAGCTTGAGTTCAGAGGATTTTTACAGCTTTTATTCTGAAAACGAGACCACGAGAGCCGTGAAAGTGAACCAGAGCAGTGAAGTCGAAGGCCATCAAACCAAAACAATAAGCTGAAAGAAGCAACAAAGCTTCATGTTGCAGGTGATAATTCTCTATGATCAACTGTTATAAAAATATTGATCATAGCTGCTTTAAGTAAGTAGCAAAAAAGCCAACGTGTGTCTGTTGTCTGGTCAGTTTCTTGTTGGTGTTCTCTCTTGTAAAACTAAAACATACATTTGAAAACAGTGAAATTTCACCTCTGTACATCTTGTTTGCTCCTTGTGGTCGACCTGGATTCCACGAGACAAAGAAGACGCAGCTTCAGATCTCCTACACAAGCAGCACGAAGGTGAGACTGATGCTTTATCGGAGGTGTTTTCAGAGCAGAGGTATGTTTGGGTTTTACAAGAGAAAAGAGTTGATGAGGATTCATCACATAATCTGACAATCTTGTATTATTGTTGGCTCTCTCATTGCTGGGGAATCAGAGACCTGTCTTCAGCCCTTTGATCTGAAATTTAGGACGTTTGGTTTGTGAAGGACACAGTAAGTGTGAAGGACTTTTTACCAGCTGGTTGACAACAGGAAAATGAACTCTCAACGTCTGAGCAAAGTAAAGAGCATCTACAGACACCAACTTCATCCACAGAGAACCCACATCACAATACAGCCAACGCTGTTTGACTGACAGGTGACCTCGGACACATGCATCATCATCATCATCATCATCATCACAGTAGGTGGCAGATAACCACGCAAAAACATTAGAAACCAAACACTCATCAGCTGATCTGTTTGATTAAAAAACTACCGAAACAAAACAGCTGAGAGGTCACTTCCTGTGGAATCAGCTCGGCAGCAATCGGAGGTGGAGGCTGTGGTCAATCGTTATTGTTTCCATCTGCTTTATATCATCTCTCGCAGCTGATCTGACCGACAGACGGTTGATACTGACGGGGCGTTCGGGTCCTGTGGGACTTATGTGTTTGAAGCCTGCTGAAGATGGCAGGTGGGATTAATAAACACATTTGAATATAAGTGTTCACTCATATTTCTTTTGTGTCTTTACTTATAATAACTTTTCACTGAAGTTTACAATGTACAGTTTTACTGTTACTGTCATTTATGATAACAAAGTTCACCCTGTAGTCGTCTAGTCTCGTGCCTCACTACAAGACCAACCAGCCAGAATCTGTCTGTGTTTAAATACTGAAGTTATTATTGACAGGGTGATATTTGTACTTGTCGAGGAATCAAACCCACGAGCGCATGCTGAATGAGAGCGGCAGGTCGGTCAGAGATCTTCAGTCCTCTCAGGGTTTTACCTTCATCATTCTCCTGCTGCTGTTAACGAGTTATTGATTAGAGGAAGCTTGGTCGGAGGATTTGCCAGAGTGTCCTCTGAACCACCGTGGTGACCTTCACCAACTGGGACGCAGCCAGCCGGAGGATCCAGAACAGACTGGAGACCAGCAGAGTCTGGACACCGGCCAGGAAACCACCACAGAGTTTCCTTTAGTTCTGTGTCACCAAAATGTCGATCAATAAAATTCCCTTTCTCTGAACATGGCTAGTGGACGTTGGCCTGGTGATGTTTTTTATGTTTCCATGAGCAGATCCAAACCTTCAGTGATTGTATCAAACCTTAATATCAATACCTTCTCCCTCCGGCCGTAGAGCTCCATTGTTTATTACTGCATGTTAAAACTCCAGCAGGCAGCCTTAAGAGGCTAAATTATAGCATGTTATAAAACAATTATTACATGTTTATATAGTGCTTCTCAATCTGCCTGAGACTAATTCCTGGACGTCTCTGGACTTTTCCGTCTTGTTTCAGAAGTTTTCTATTTATTTTTCGGGCTGGAGAGCCGAGCGTCGACTTGTCTGGGTTTGCAGTTATCGAACTCCTCACAAAGTCTCGAGGGGGAAAAAAACGCTGCTAAAAATACACCTGAGAGCAGAACCGGAGCTCAGAGACGAAGCTGAGAGGTTGTTATCAGCAGTCTCATCCCGACAGCAGCGACGTTTACCTGCTCCGCTCATCAGCGTTTCATCCTCATAGTTTGGACCAATCATCTTCACTCTGAATGTTTTCTGTCTTTTGTTTCCCATCAGACTCCAGCTGCCAGCAGAACATCTGGCTGATTAGTTTTATGTCTGAACGATAGTGAGGTGAGAGTCTGTTAGGACGTATTGATGGAGACGAGCTGGTGTCAGCGGGTCTCTACAGGTGAGGAGGTGTCACGTGATCCAGCTCCTCTTCGCCTTTTATTCACATATGTTCCATCTACCTCAGAAAACATGGTTCACTTTATCTTTTTCTATCCAAACGGATTAAGAAATTAGAAGATCTTCAGCAGTGAGACTTTTTTCCCTTTGAAACTGTTCAAGTCTTTTTTCCAGTCGGTAAACAGCACAAAGCTGATTACTCCAACTTAAACAGTTCAAATGTCGAACACTGACGTCCACACAGCAGCAGGGCTGAGATACGTCGTCACAGATGATTCATTCATCATAATTATAAAAACATATTTCCACTGTGGTTCCTGGTGGACGGGTGAAGGGCCAGCTGTACTCTGAACGGGACCACCAGGGATTTTTTGTATAAAACACTGTTGAAAAGTCTGTTTTTGCAATTAATATTTCAATCAAATGTGTCAGCAAAACAATATGAGAGTGATTCCAGCAGCCAAACAGGTTACCTGCTGACAGACTCTACCTGCCGCGACGAATAAAAGGCGACACAGTTTGAGCGTTTAAATCCAGAGTGATGTTCATAAAGCCAAGACCAACTGTTTGACGGGTTTCCTCCTTTCTTGCAGTCTCTGTTGTCAGCGAGTCGTCACATGTGAGACTCCACGTCTGATTTGACCTTTGACCCTGACCGACCTGTGCTGAGTGTGGCGTGGTCAGCCGCGGGCGTGAGGCTGCGACGTCACCCGACAGCAGCGGGAGGAATGCTGGGAATGTTGAAAGGCCGACACACGCTGAAGTCTCGCTGATGAGCCGACACACCTGACAACAGCGGAAACACAACACAACAGAGATAATCTGCTGCTGAAAGGAGGCTTTGTGTCAGACCGTCTGCCGGGCGGGGCGCAGCTCCCACGGACGGGGTGGAGAGTTCGATTCCCCGACGGCCAAACGTCATGTTCTGTCACTGTACACACACACACACACACACACACACACACACACACACAAACTGCCTACAAACACCAAATATTCTCTGGTTCCAGCTTCTCAAATCTGAGAATTTGCTACTTTTCTTATCACATATGATAATAAGCTGAATATCTTTAGGTTTGAGCCTGTCGGTCGATCAGCTGCACTTAAACTTAAAGATAATCTAAAACAACCGTCTGCCGGTCAAGAGATAATGAACGCCGCTGTTAGCTGCAGTTATCAGGTGGACATTAAAGGACCACAAGTCGCTGAGCAGCCGTCGGGCCGCCGCTGTGTGCGGCTCAAAGCATCACTGCGAAATCAGGCGGATACAGTCGGAGCGTTACCACGGCGACAGAAATGGATCAACTTTCTGGATCCTTTAAACACGAAGCTTCTTTCTAATGTTCAGTCAACAACAATGACAGCGACAGCCCTCCTCCTCCTCCTCCTCAGACACACAAATCAGCTTTCACTACAAACATTCAAAGAATTTCAGTTCCCACAATGAAACCAGTTCAGTTTGTTGTGTCTCAGTTCATTAATACGACTTCCATCAGTTTCATCCAGTCATGAAGCTGAACATTCACAGGAGAGCTGGTCTGATTATTACCTCTGCTGTCCCAACTGATTTTCTTTCTTTCTTCATAAAATACTTAACCAAGTCTCCATGTATTTAAACCTTTCTGTCTCGTGTGTTTATTCAGACGTTTCGAACTGACATCAGTTTCATGTCTGATTTATATAAAAAGAATAAAAACGTTTTTTTCTCTATAAAACTTTAATTTTTTTTTAACTGAACAAAAGAAGCCAAAGTCGTGAAATGTTAAATGTTGTCTGAACACAAGCAGCCGGACAAGAAGTCTCAGTGGAGAAATTATGATTTCACTGTTTGTGGCTGTATTTATATGTTTAACAGACAAAACACCTGACGGAGCTGCAGAGGTCAGTCAGTTCATCCATCAGTCGACTCACGGACAAAGAATTCACAACTAGTCTGTTGTTATTTCTTAAGAAAAATGGCTGGTTGGTCGGACAGTTTCACAATTTTTGGCCTTTTGTGCTGCTAAACATCATTATTTAATTGAGAAAATAAACTAATTGTTAGTTGCAGCTCTATAAAGATATAATTTAAACTTAGGAACCATCTGATCAAAAGGAAAACAAGATTATGGATCTAATCCAGCTGCAGCTGCTGCTTTATACATGCACGTGTTCATGGTAAACCCCTCCTGAGATACATGTACGCAGCAGGCAGGGAAACAATACAATCTCATTTACAAACTGTCTATTTATGCTGAATTAAACCCTCCTGGATCTGATCCAGGGTCAGTCTGTCATCCAGCTGCAGATTCAATCAGTTCAACGTGTCGCGACAAGGACACTGTTCTCATTAAGCTGCAGAGGGAGAGAGAAATAACCTGGGAGAGGGAGGAGGGAGGAGGGAGAGGGAAGAGGAGAAAGAGAGGGAGAGGGAGGAGGGAGAGAGAAATAACCTGGGAGAGGGAGGAGGGAGGAGGGAGAGGGAAGAGGAGAGAGAGAGGGAGAGGGAGGAGGGAGAGAGAAATAACCTGGGAGAGGGAGGAGGGAGGAGGGAGAGGGAAGAGGAGAAAGAGAGGGAGAGGGAGGAGGGAGAGAGAAATAACCTGGGAGAGGGAGGAGGGAGGAGGGGAGAGAGAGAGGGAGAGGGAGAGGGGGAGAGAAATAACCTGGGAGAGGGAGGAGGGAGGAGGGAGAGGGAAGAGGAGAGAGAGAGGGAGAGGGAGGAGGGAGAGAGAAATAACCTGGGAGACGGAGGGAGGGAGGGAGAGGGTGAGGAAGGTATTGGGAGAAGGAGGGAGATGGAGAGAGAAGAAGAGAGGGAGTGAGAGGGAGGGAGGGAGGGAGCAGCCGGAGGAGAGGAGCCTTCTCTGAGACATCAGTCTGTTGTCACGTCTGTGTGCAGCTTCCTGGTTCAGGGTCACAGTGGATATGAACACAAACTGCAGAAAGAGCGGTAACGTCCTTTAAAGACACTTCCCCCCACCCTCAGACAGAGGGGGGGGTAATCTTCACTCACTTTGGGACACAATGATCTAATTATATCTGAACTGGGGACAGCTGGAGCCACAGTTTGTTCTAACCGTCACAGCGAGGGGTCGACGGCGTGGACGCTGCACGGAAAACCAGAGGAGAAGAAGAGCTGAGGAGCGTCTTCACACGCCTGCAACAGCCCGGAGGTCAGAGGTCACCGCCCCCCCCCCCAGCTTTCACCAGCTCTAATGGACCCCAGACCCCCCCCCCCCAGATGAACACCTTCAGAACCAGGTGAGAACATGAAGGTCCAGCAGAAGAATGATCAGCTGCTGAGCTGTGGACTGTTGGTTGGACACAACAAACATCGTGATCAAGCATCACTATTTTTATTTTAACAAATACTTTAACTGCATTTTACTGATTATACTCAGAGACTTTTACTGTAACACAGTATTTACAGTGTGTATCAGTAGTTTTACTGCAGTAAAGATCTGAGTTCTTCCTCCTCGCAGCCTCTCTGATAACTGATCGATAACTGATCGATAACTGATCGCTTTGATCCTGCGGGCTGTCGTCAGATTATTGATTCCCGTGTGCAGCCTTTTCCCTCAGTCCTGTCTGCAGGCGGAGGCTCCGCAGCTTCACGCGTTTCTCCACCTAAACGCACGCGGGACACACCGGAAGTCCCTTTCTAATTAAAGTGTAGATGAAAGTTGAAGAGACTCACCCGTGAAGTCCATGAGAGCCGCGGGTTCACTCATGTCCTCTGAGAGTAAACACTCATTCAGTCTGAGCTCAGTTTCACTCTGTCACCGCCAACACACACACATCCGGCCCCTTCACAATAAAGGTCCTGCCTCGGCCTCACAGTTAACGTCCTAATGACAGTAATATTAATAATCTTTTCTTATATAGGAGCCTGAATACACACAATTACACAAACAACCAACAACTAAAGAAAAGAAGAATTTTAATTAGTTTAACATGTAAACATTCATACATCTAAAGTTAAAGAAGTTCATAGAAAGACATTTATATATGACCCAGGGTATTTTAATACACGTAGCTTTTGAATTTCATTTTTAAAATGAAATTATTTACTGCACTTCTTTTCATTTGAATATTTTATCGTGTTTTCCTGCATCATTTTCTTCCTGCTGCTGTAATGTATATATAAAATCTACATATCTGTGTTCATAAACAGTTACATTTAATCATATCGTATCTTAAGAGGAAGGAAGTAATAATAATGAAATTCTGATAATAAAGTGAAATAATAAATATTAAAACTGAGCAGAAGTTGACATGATTTTAAAATGGCAGCAGAATCGTTATATGTGATCAAAGGCTAAAAAGCCTTCATTAAAATACATTTATAGACATTAGTTTGGTTCCTGACAGCTGAACACAGTTCCTGTCGATCTCTGTGCAGCTGCCTACTGAAAATATACATTTTATTTTATTTATTTACTTTTCTGGAATAACCTGACAGAAACTCCACCTGCTTTTGGTTCATCAGGTCATTTGTAAAGACTGTTTTGCCATTCATTAAATATCAACTTTTAAAACCCTCAAGAATCCTCTTTACTGCGGTCCACTGATGCTCATGTTGTATGAAGATGAGCCACAACAAGATGTGGCTTCAGGCTACAATTTCACTTCTTCAGATGTTTGATTGTGCTGTTTGTGGCCTGAATCCAGATTCCAGTTCACAGGCTTTTATTTTGAAGGTGAGCTTGCAGGATGTGTGGTTTTATTGTGGCGGTGCTGACAGGTGGAGAGCAGACTGAGGAATGCAGCAGATCCAGAGTCAGCCAGGGTTTATACTGAATCCACAACAACTGAGGACGCCACCAGACAAAAATACTTTATTCTGTCTGCTGGCAGGAAGATAAAAAGGGAGGAACTGAAAACAATCTATTTTTATTACATTTAGAATGTTAGAAATCTCATATATACAAACGCCCTTTAACCCGCCAGTTCTTTTCTATTCTGAGAAATCATCATAATCAATCACATTCCATTTCCTTTTACACTTGAAAAGACTTAATTATCCTACAAACCCATAATCAATCAGTTCGATTCCCAGTCATCATTCCCAGTGAAGAGATTTCACTGACTGCATCTTTAACTATAAACAGGAAAAAGTCCCTGTGAGGATCTCTGCGGGGTCGCAACCTGCAGCCTGACAGGAAGTCACCTGTGTGACGCCCACGAGGCCTCCGGCTGTTTTCACACGCAGATCAGTTTCCTATAATCAGTGACCTCATCTGGTGACATCATGACCTCCAGTTTTAAAAGTCTGTCACGCAGGGAGGAGAGGTGAAGAAGAAGAGGAGGACGAAGAGCAGTAAGAGGAGGAGGAGGATGTGCTGCAGAGCTGCAGGCAGCTCGGAGCTCAGACAGTTAATGAGCAGTCTGTCAACACTGTAATTAGACTGTGCAGCCAACAGTGGACTGAAATTACATCTCAGATACTGTTGCTGCTGCTTATCCTTCACTGACTGACGATCAGGCACAAGCAGAACAACAAGCAGGAGAAGAAGAAGAAGAAGAAGGTGATAAAAGAGCTTCTAATTCCCTGTTTCATTGTTTCACTTTCCAATCTGGCTTCATTCACTTCACGTGTAAACTTTTCAACAGCATCATCAGACACTTCAAAACCACAGCATGAAGTCAGTGTCACACCCAGGACACTGGTGTCCAAACCAGGAAAATGTAATATTAAACTAAGGGAAAATTGATTATTGAACCCAGTATAAATCTAATATTCAGTCCAAGATAAACCAGCACAAAACAATATAAATCTAGTTTTAAACTCAGCATGAATCGAGAAGTAAAACCTCTTTGGATCATCCTGATTTAATTCCAGAACAAACCCAGTATAATCTCAGTATGAACCCAGTCCAAACTGGTTGTTAGGGGCCTGTTTGTGTGGGCAGACTGGGTACATTAACATATAAATAACCTCCTCCCCCCTCGGCCGGTGGGTGGTGGGTTAGGAGGGGTGAGGAGGGATTAAGGGGGTCAGTGAATGAAAGAGTTTCTCTGTAGCTGAACGAGCAGGATGACCAGGGAGGGAGACTCCCGTCCACTCAATAACTGATCAATAAACTCAAAGTATTAAAACGTCCTGCTTGTTGTTTCCCCAGCGGTCCCGTCCAGTCCCGGACCTCGTATCTGAAACCAGGTCTGTACCCCTGCAGCTCTGGCTGGGAATCCTCTCGGCCCAGGCGTCCCACCGGGGGCAGCGGGGTCAGTCCAGCTCCTTCAGACGGGCGGACGGACACTGGACTCTTTGTCCTCCAGACATTCCCCGGTCACAGAGACGTTCCCACACAGAGCAGGAAAATTACAGGCTGCACCCAAACGCCTCATTATAACAGAAACACATTCACCTGCCTCTCCGACACAGACTGAACTATGATCTCTAAACCCGGACGCACGCAGATACAGACAGTTCAACTCACACACATCAAGACCTTCAGGATCTTTGGAAACTTTGATATTTAAAATAAAGTTGAGTCAAAGCTCAGCTGAAGCTTTTCTTCCATGTGATCGCAGTACAACACAGGATGATTTATTCATTTAGAAAAAGTATTTTTACTGCAGTAACAGTAGTAACACCACAGGTAGAAATACACTGTTACAGGTAGAAGTCCTGCATTTAAAAACTCTGCTTGAGTAAAAGTACAAAAGTTTCAGCAGCAAAATATACTTAAAGAATTAAAAGTCAAATTATGCAGAATAATACATATGATATTATCGGATTCTAATTATTGATCATTTATGTATTCATCACTTTAATCATTAATTGTAGTATAACTGTAGTGTAACTGTAGTATCACTATAGTGTAACTGTAGTATAACCAGAACAGAGAATTCTGGACCTTTCCAAACTGGAGGTGTAGAGTTTGAAAGACGTGGCTGTTCACCAGGCAGGGAGGTTCAGTTGCATTGTGGGAAATGTAGGACCTGGTGTTTTTGGAGTTTGACCCATAGAAAGGACCAAAAGTCTGCACACAGCAGCCTCATGGAGGAGAAATCGCTGCAGTATTTAAGAACCAAGGTGGAAACACAGTCAATGAAGATCACAACTATAAAAGGACTCAATGCAAACTGATTCACATCTTTATCTGTAAATCCTCTGCCTGGAATACACCTCCCCAAAACTCCAGGATATTCCAGGAATTCCATGAAGTGAAACAGAATCCAGTGAGTGTAATCCTCAATTGTGCACTTGTAGGTTTATGAATTTAAACACACACACACGTTTGTACTTCTATACTTGTGAGGACATTCATTAACACAATACCCCCTCAGCCCCTTACCCTGACCTGAACCTAAACTTAATTCTAACCTGAAAACTTAAAACCAAGTCTGAACCCTCAAACAGCCTTTGAAGGGGTCTCTGAAACATGTTTGGAAAGTGAGGACATGTTTGCCGGTCCTCACTTTCCAAACATGTCCTCACTTGGTCTAAAACTCAAACTGGTTCTCACTAAGATAGATGTACAAATACACACACATACACACACGCACACCCAACCAAAAAACTGAAAATCATCGCATCAGCTCTTTTGTTTTCACTGTAATCCCTGCTAATGACTGCTGGGTTTGGCCTCACTCACTCTCACACACACACACACACACACACACACACACACACAGTGCCAGTTTGTGTTACATAATGAAACGTTCCTGAGCTCGTTGTGCTCTAATCTTTCCTTCATGGGTTCAGAGTGAAGCAGCAGCTCACAGCGCAGCGATCGACAAGTCTGTTGTCATGGCAACCACACCCCCCTGGTTCTTACCCAGCATGGAGGCGGCCTCTGCTGGGAACTCTGGGAACTGCCCCTCTGAGGGGACGCTGACGGTCCTGCGGAGGCTTCGGCCCTTTGACGAGCCTGTGGGACTCTCCTGAGTCTCCCCTGCAGCCTGGAGGGGGGGGGGGACAGATCACTACATGCTGGTGTACAGTTCACTGTTATTCACTGTTTTACACATGCAGGTTAGAAGAGGAATAAAAAATACAATTAACTGCCAGTGAAAGTCAATATTCAGGATAAAGTGCATCAAATTACCTCACTGTTAGAAACCTCCCATCGCTGCCTAAGACTTATTAAAGTATAATTTTAGGTACTTGTACTTTACTTGAGTATTTCCATTTGCTGCTACTTTACTGACAGCTTCAGTTACCTTACAGATTCAGATGCTTAAAACTAAATCTAATCAATAATAAATTATGTATTATTACAGAGGAAACTAGCAGAAGTATGTAAAGTCATTAAAAAGTCAATAAATATAATCCAATAATATCATATATATTATACTACAGAATGAGAACTTTCACTTTTAGTATTTAATGTACATTTGATGCTAATACTTTATTAAACGCAGGACTGTTACTGATCTGAGTACTTCTTCCAGCATAGCCGTTTAGATGTGTGTAGTATGTGATGTGTAGTATTTGACACATGCTGCTGGTGTTGTTTCCTCTGTGTGTGTTAGCAGTGAAGCCCTGTGAGGCCGTCAGACAGTTTCATGCATACAGAAACAAAGACATATAATGTGCCGGTGCGTCAGCGCTGACCTCGTCGTCCTTGTTGAGCAGGATGAGCTGGCTGTCCGTCAGGATGCACAGCTTCCTCTCCCAGGCTCCACTGTCGGTGTACGGACTCTGGCCGCAGGAGAACCGGTGAGCCGGAGGACCTTTAACATCTGACACCACAAACACACAACATGTTAGAAAACAAGGCCTAGTCCCACTGGACATGGTTTTAAATTGTTGCCAATTCTGAGCTCATTCTTTCAGTCAGTATCAAGTGTTCTGCATCATATGATTCATAAGGGAACCTGTCTTTTCTTTCTGGTGCAGTGTATTATGGATTACCTTTGTGTGAGCAAACCATTTTTGACTTAAAAGGTTAAGGTTAGTGTTGCATCGATGCAACACTAAAGGGTTAAAGGGTTAAATCATAAATACAGCAGGTTGGCGTTAAACCTCAGACACACGGTGACCTCTAGGGGCAGCTCTGTGATTTTTACAAGACACAGCAGCTGAGTTTAGATTCAGATGAGCTTCAACACACAGCCGAGGACACGACGGTCGGGTTTGTTTCAGATAACACAAGTTTAAACTCGACTCAAACTCTGAACTGGAACTAAGATTGTGACAAATTCATGAATTTCTCAGGGGGAGAAATGTGCAGTTTAAACACCAGAAACAGCCAATAATACACGACACAACATACACATCAACAGACATTAATACACAAAACATGAAGACACAGTATCCTGATGGAAGAGAGGACAAAAACACAGAAGACTAATGACACATTTCAATCTTCAGATTTATTTCTTTGTTGGCAAAATGACCCAGAAGAACATCGAGATTCTCACACTTAGTATACAGTTAAAGTCCAAAACGTTTCCACCACCGTGTGTCTGTGGCCGGATGGACAAATGCCTCGACTCTGACACTTAACAGAGAAACACAGGATAAATCACAGTGGACACAAACTCTGAGCAGATCAGGTCCAATCAAATCAATAAACTGATCAATCAGGATCAACTTTTAGCTGCTGCTCAAACACACAGAACATTTCAAGAGATAATCAATGATCTATACGCTCAATAATGTCCTGATGGGACCGTTCACAAGATGAACTGTCGACTTTGACAGGATCCAAAACAACCTGAGCTTATTTTAACAGATATAGTTTGATCACCATGACAACCATCATCATCATCAACAGTCACATGTTCCTCAGAGACTCAGAGAAGAAAGTTCACTGGATGTTCTTCATCATCATCATCATCATCATCTACTCCTGCTGTTCTACAGTCACAGAGACCTTCACTGGTAAAATCTTCAGTGGGAATTCATCCCCAGTGCTAATGTATGGAACCAGTGTGTGAGTGAAAGTGTGTGTGAAGGTGTGTATGTGTGTGTTAGTATCAGGATCAGAGAACGACAGCTTCCCTTTGTTCCAGTCCAGATTCACTCTGATCCTCTGGAGCTTCTTCTGCACTGAGAGATCAGTGGTTGGATGTGATGGGGAGAAAGCTCTGTATTCACCTAAACAGAACCATATTCTCCATAATCCAGACAGCATGTTTCCTTTCCCCTGGACAGACTCTAACACACCCAGACTCCAGACTGGACTGTCTCCAACCTCGACATCCCAGCTGTGAGTCCCTGAGTTGAAGACCTCAGAGCCCAGGACGGAGGGATAGATGAAGTTTTTCTTCCTCTCTGGATTGTCAGGAAGCTGCTGTCTCTCTCCTGCTCGTCTCACACTGGTCAGATCTTCAGACAGGATGAGTCTTGGACCAGCAGTGTTTGGGTCCAGGACCACAGGAGTGTAGGAGACCAGGTCCTTCATCTTGTTCCAGATGTTGAAGGTCAGGTTGCCCAGGTGTTTGGCCTGGTCTATCAGAGCTCCTGAGGGCAGCTGTGGATCCTCCAGCAGGGGGCGCTGCTGGACTCTTTCCACTGCAGCCTTGTAGTTGTGCAGGAATGAGACGTCTTCAGCTCTCAGCTCCTCCTCTGTGGCTCTGACTGTGTCTGAAAGAGCTGCTATCTCTCTGCTCAGAGCCTCCATCTTCTCCTTCATCATCTGACTCTTCTGCTCCTCTTCCTCCCTCAGTGCAGCCATCCTGGCCTCCTCTTCCTCTTCTAGAAACTGGTGAAGCTTCTTAAACTGCTACTTAATCTTCCTCTCTGTGTGGCGGGCCTGGATCTTAATGTGTTCTGCTGTTTGATCAAACTTCTCTTTAACTTGTTTAGAAACCTTTAACTTCTCCTTTAAGGGCTCCAGAGTTTCCTGAAGTTCCTTCTTGTGTTGTCGTGCAGCTTCATCGACGGGTCTGAATCTGTGGTTGCTGTGTTTTTCTGAATCTTTGCAGACGAGACACACTGGCTGCTGATGGTCCACACAGAAGAGTTTGAGTTTCTCAGAGTGCAGACTGCAGAGAGCCTCTGAAGATCTCTGATCTCTCTGCTGTAAGAAACTCTCACACAGGTTCTTTAAAGACAAGTTAAGAGGTGGTCGACTCTTTGAAGATCTTCTCCTACAAACTGGACAATCATGAATCATGTTCTCTGTCCACCAGCTCTGCAGACAGACTCTACAGAAGCTGTGGCTACATGACAGGATGACAGGATCTTTAAAGATGTCATGGCAGACAGGACAGCACAGATCTTCCTCTAATCTGGAAGCCATTTTGTCTCTGAGTGAAGGCCGACAGCTCCAACAGGAAACCAGTCCGCCCCTCCCTGTCCCTCCAAAGTTACTTTCACTTTGAGTCTTTGTTCTTGTAAAACTCTGTTTGTGGATTCAGCAGCAGGTTGAAGTGGTAGTATTCCAGTATTCCAGTATTCCCTCCTGCAGCTGTCCTCTCTCAGTGGAAGTGGTGGTTTTGGTCTGAAGGAGTCTTATCGTCCGTCTCTCAGTGTGTCTCGTCTCAGTGAGACAGAATAACAACCTGTTTCCTGGTGTGTCTCAGGTGAGTCAGGTGATGGGTGGAGCTTAATTTTTAAGTCCAAAACCTTAGTATGAAACCAATAGAGAAAAAAGGTTGCGTACCGGTTCAAATGTGAACGGAACCCAACTCTAGCGCTGGTGACCCACCGCAGGTAGGATAAAGGTAGGTAGGTATAACAATACACATACACAATAATACCACTAGTCTAACTGAAGTTTTCGTCTCAAAAATCAAGAGTTTAAAAGGTCAAAAACTAGATTTTGACTCAATGTTAAGGTGTTTAGACTAGGGGAAAAGAAATAAAAAATGATGGTGATTGATAATATTTTCTCTTTTTTTTTTGCTATAACTGTCTTATGTTTTCTTTTGTTGAGTCATGTTGAACCAATTAAATCTGCATTCATAAAGAAAGATGTTGAACATTCAAACAACATCTTGTCGTGAATTCAAAACCTTTAGTTGTTTAATATCTGAGGTGACCTGCAGCTTAACACCGTGTCCAAGGTTGAATAACCACCTACAGTCGCCCCCACGGGCCCCAAAAGCCCCTGGAATTTAAGGTGGGCCCTGCATTTTTACTTAATCTAGTGTCCTCATCTTGCCAATGCTCCAAAATCTAGTTTAAAGGCCTTCCCTGGAGTTCTAGCTCAAACATAATCAATGAACTGTTTATTCTACTGTGTGCTCTGTTGTTAAAAGGATCCACAAACACAACAAATTAAGTTCAGACATTTTAAAAAGAGGTGAAAATATCCAGATCCATCTTAAAACGTTACTCCTTCTGAGTCTGAGTCAGCTGATCGACCTGGAAAAGGAGTCACGGGGCTGAGAGCTGAAACTGCAGAGCTCAGACTAAACCTGCAGAGGGCGCCGTGGCTCTAAACATCCACCCGATCAGCTGTTTACCTGCTGCTCATCACTCCAGCAGGGAGGAGGAGGAGGAGGAGGAGGTCGATTAAAAATGAAAGTGATGTCTGGAGGAATCAGCAGAGCCGTCTGATCTCAGCTGACACTGCAGAGCAGACTCAGCAGAGGTCAGAGGTTGTGTCACGTCGTGTTAGACAGGAAGTGACAGGGATGAGCTCCTGTGCAGCAGCAGAGTGCAGGAGGACGTGTTTCAGGATCAAACATGCAGCACATTTCTGTTTCATCGGGTTTACTTTAGTCTTACTGTCCGTTAATCAGCCAAAAACTGTATCAAAGATGCTCCGCCATGACGAGAAGAAACACAAGGCAGGAACACTGAATATTTCTGGAGAACATATTGATTTGGAGTGATTTTAGATGGCAATATTACAAATAGGAATCTAAAACATGACTTTAGAAGAGAGTTGGTGAGTTTTATGGATCTGGATGAACTGCATTGCCGCAGTTGTAGTTTTTTCATGGGAGCTGTAGTTTTTTTCTGTGCTCACAGAATAATCGTTGCTTGACCAAATTTTCAGTTTCTAATATCGAGTGCTGAAAAAACTCAACTGCAGGAAGACGCTTCATCTTTTCAGAAAGATCCATGGAAGAAATGCTGAATGAGAGATTGTACTGAGTTATAGAAGCAGGTGGAGCTGTAACAGGATTCATGCAGTGGGAATAGGAACAAACACAGTAAATGTGTAAATCCAGTATTTGTTGACACATCTTACTGTGGATGAGCTGATCGACAAACACAGAAGAAGAAAAAGCTTCCAGCCACGAAACAATCTGGAGGCTTTGGAAGTTTAAAATAGCCGGAATTTTCCTTTAAAAAGGTGATAAACTTGAATGAATTAAGACTGAATGAATTAAGAAGAGATTACAGACTGTGTGTGTGTGTGTGTGTGTGTTTGTCAGACAATAAATCAGTATTAAGTGTTAAACAAAAGCTACGTCTGTTTGTGCAAGGCGTCTCGTCAGCTGGGACGAGTAAACAGACGGTGCTTTCACTGTGCCGGACTGTGCTGGGATCATTCAGCGTCTGTCTGGCCGGGTAAACACACACACACACACACACACACACACACACACACACACACACTCTCTCTCTCTCTCTCCCTAATTGATTATGATGGACTCCTGATTGCAAAGTAAATTGTAGCGTTTGCAGCAGTGGGGACGCCGACATAGGAAGCAGTCAGTCCTGGTTGTGATTATTCACACATGATCTTTAAAACACTGACAGCTCATCATATATATATATTAGTAAGTGATCTGAATCGATAGAGGACGAGGCCGGAGGCTCCAGTGTTATTGATGTGGTCCACAGATACAGTAAAGGTCTCATCTTTCTCTGGTGTAAATGTTTACGGTTTGTTAAAATAACACAATAGTATGTCACATTTTGGTCCACAAATTAACTACACCTGTTTACAGCTGAGCTGTACAGAACCTCCATTGGAAACCTGCTGTTTAAGCCGAGTGCAGCAGTTACCCGTAATCCAGTCCTGAAAGACTCCATTACTGTCATTTATAGTATAGTATATAGTATACACATTTATTTATTCACAGACACAAACCATAAAAAGCCACTAAATTAACTTCATATAAGAATAAAGATTTTTATCTGCTATTAATTACACAAACCTGCCAGTTACTATTTTTTTGTTCTTTTTTCCTGGACATTCAAATCAAAGAGATGCAGAAGATTGAGACCCTAAAATGTTTCACATTTTGTTAAAGAACATAAATTACTCCTGTAAGTCCGTCTTCAACATCTCACTTTATTTGATTGTGTGTTCAGCTCAAATATCAGGAAATGTATGGAAGCCAATTTCTGCCAATGTGATGAAAAATAAAAAAATCCTGTAAGTAATTTTGATGAGAAACTGAATGACTAAGTATCTCAAAAAAATAAGAAAAGTTCTCAAAATAATGAGAAACATTGTTGGCACATAAGAGGAAACATTTTGTGGAACATTTCTCATAATGACTTAAAGGATCTTTTTTTCCCATCGCATTGGTGGAAACGGGCTTCCATAAAAATGTTATACGTGTATATGAACTCACTTCACGGGTTATTGTTTGCATCTATAAAAAGTGTTTAACCAGGAGTGCCGATAATTTTTCAGTAAGTTCAGAGTTTATTTAAAAAAAAAAAAGACATTATTTTTAGATAATGTTTTCTATTATTTGTAAACTCTTCAGTGCATCGTACCTGGATTTGTTCTATGACAACATAACCAAAATGACTTAAGATAATAATTTCATCCATAAATATATATAATTACAACTTGATACCGGTATTCGTGTAACTGATGGTACAGTAACCAGCAGTCTGTGACATTCTGCCTGTTGATTGTCCCACTGTGGTTTGTCACCTTTGAGCTGCAAATCAAAGTTGCGGAGAAGAGGGAAGCTGTTCAACAGCTGTGATCACTTCCACATTTTAAACTGTTGTTCCTGAAACTAAATCACATCACAGAGGGAATAAAGTAAAGAAACCTGCACTGATGACGCTGAATCACTCACTCTGCAGGAAACTAAAGGGACTTTCTGCTTGTGTTGCAGCACTGTGGGATTGTAAAATACAGTGGAAACGCATGAAAGAACTTGATAACAAAACCTCAGAAGACCTTTGAGTTCTCAACATGTATAATTGGGAAAATCTGATGAGGAAGATCTGCGATATGATCAAAAGCTGAACAGATACTGTACTGAATGATATCTCTTTTCAAACTCAAAAACATGTTTAATTTTTTACAACTTCTCTACTTTTTGCTCTGCTTTTCTTGTGAAATAATGAATGTTTTCACCTCATCGGGTCTAAACATCCCGACACTAAACAATCTCTGGTTGAAGAGCTAATAACTCATCCGACCGGGTTATGGGAAGCCCCAGGTTAAAGGATCATGGAAACGGGCGACACCACCTTCCTCTTCTGCCCTACAGACAGGCTGGTTCGTACACAGCAGCTTCATTCATATGGAAAAAAGCTACAGAATAATGTGCAGGTTTGTTGATGAATTACAGCCACGTGGAGCAAGCGGAGCAGAGCTGAAGGAGGACCGAGTGTTTGTGCAGAAAGCAGCTGAGGAGCTACAGTTCCAGCAGCCTATTTCTGGCTGCATACTAAATCATCCACGTCAAAGCTCGGCCCAGAAACCCCTGAGAGATCTGAGGGGAGTCACACCTGCTACTGTTCAGAGTGAAAGAGCAGCAGCCAAACAGGAAGAAAAGAAGACTAATTGGACGGTCTTTCTCCGAGCGCCGCGGAGGGACTCGAGCTTGGCTAATTAGCAGATCCAAGGTCTGCCGTTGGCGACGAGACACGTGGACGCCTCCGAGCCGACAGATGAGCAGAGCTGAACAATGACGGGAAGCAGGGACGGGACGGCGGGCTGCTCCCAGGCCCCAGACAGGAGGCTGCCAGCCTTACATAACACCTCCAACCTGCCTGAACCACAGTCCTGCTGCAGTCCAACGTCACGCAAACCTCCACAGAGCTCAGATACTGAGCCTGAGAGCATGTGACAAACACCGGCCTGAAGACAAGAAAATGAGTCAAAATCAATGAATCACTTGTCCACTTATAGAAAAATCCACAAAGCAACAATCCAATGCAGAACTTCCATTGGAAATCAGCCATTTAAACTTTAAGAAGCTACATTAACCACTGACTGTGTGTGTTTCCTGGAGGGAAACGCTCCCTTTAGGCACAAACGACTGGATGGATTGTCATAAATAGACATTTATGGTTCCCACACAATGAATCCTACTGACTCTGATGTTCCTTCGACTCGTCATCAGAGCTGACAATACAACTAAAACAGCTTTCTCATCAAACAGAACCACTGACCATATTTAAACTGGACAGAAATGTGTGCAACTATCATACATTACTGCTGCTTAAAATTAATGATTTACTTTTTTGGTTGCTTTATCTGCTTCAAATGTGTTGTGTTGCAAATTTACACTTGCTATTTATGTTATAAACCAAAAGTCTGGTGGCCCTAAAAGGTTTCTTACATCTTTTCTTGACCTTGATCACACACAACTGACAGCTGAGCAAACTCCATACGCTGATGAAGACCATAAGATGTGGCTAAAAGCTCCTGAAAATTGGTAATAGGTGGATCTTGAGTTAAGAATGTTTTGTCCAACTAGTATTTCTAAGGTCAATAATGAACCTTTGGGAATTGGAAATAACAAAATAATCCAATATCTTGGTCCTTACGGACTATTCAGTGAGCGTAAAGCAACCACAGAAGTAAATATTTTTTTTCAGGTATAAACTATGTACAATATTTATCCATCAAACCTCAATAGAAATAATGTGTATTTTAATGCATATATATCATGTTTCTATTTGCTTTACATTTAAATGAGCATCACAGAGCTTCCTGTGTGGCTGTAGACTCTTTTTTTTTTCTGTAAGAGCAAGACGCTGCCCAGCGACCTTTTTAAAACTATGATGCAGTTTAACTGTGCGAGATGAATCAGAGGGAGGCGGCGGCCCACAGGAAGTCCTCCATGCTGCCTGCAGAGCCGGATGGATTAGGCTTCTATATTTGGTTTGGCCGTTGGTTGATGCAGGTCTGGTGAAAGGTCAGAGATGCCTGTCAGAGCGAACTGAACCACGACGTCGCCGGAGTGTGAAGATGATTGGTCTGCTGCCGGACACACAGGTGATCCGCTCGGAGTAAACTCCCAACAGCTGGAAGCTCTCTGGTTTCTACTGGTTATACTCACCAACATGTGTTGGTGTCTGCCTAAAAAATGGACATACTGACCCTTTACTAACTTAAACAGCTGCAGTTACTTTGCAGATTTAATGAGCAGATCAGATAAAATGAATTGTTGTGCAGTGAACTAAAGCACCCGACAGAACATTAAAATGCAGCTTACATGTTAATAATATTTAAATGGTAGAACGAAATAATGTAACTGATGAAGCTCATGTTGGCTGCATTGCGAGTACTTTTACTTTCATACTTTAAGTACAGTTTGCTGATAGTACTTTTGCTTTCGTACAGCTACTTTTACTTAAGTGGCAGCTACAGTTTTCCCCAACGTTCCCAGATCGTCTTGAGTCACTTGCTCTTCATCATCGTCATCACCTGACTGAGAGCGAATGGGGCGGCGAGCAGTTTACTTCCTGTTTTACCACTGACAGGTGTGTCTGTGACTCATAGTAAAGTCAGGTACACTGCAGCATCTATCTACAGGTGACTAGGTGACAGTATTATGGTTACTAATTCACTTATCACCTTTCTAAGGTCTCACCAAGTGATTTCTCCCCTGACCCGATTCCATCTCTTTTGAACCTGCATGAGCTGATATTTTATATTAAAGTGTAATGGTTAGTTTCATCGAGGGCAACAAACAAATACTTTGTACATTTTTTGTACCCTTTTTTGATTCATCTATTGGTTGTTTCGCAGAATGAAAAGTTCCCATCACAACATCCTGGGACAGACATCATATAATTTCTTGTTTGTCCAACCAACGGCAAAAAAAAAAAAAAAAAAACATTTGAGAAGCTGGAACCATCAAATAGTATTTTTTTCGCTTAAGAAATTACCAAATGATTAATAGATTCACAAAACAGTTGCAGATTAGAAGATTAACCTATTTTCCAGCAGATTAAACCACTGCAGTCCAGCAATGCAGCACGGAGACATGAAGAGCCCCTCAACTCTGGGACAACAACAAGCCTGCAGCTTCACGTCGCGCTGCGTGTGACGGTCCATCAACTTCTCCTCTAAACTAAGTAAAACTGCACAATATTAGTGTTGAGACACGTCCGACTGTGAGGAGAACCGCAGCGCTGCCATGGAAACACAAAGCAAGCAGCAACACGTCAGACAACCTTCATCCACCTGCACGCTCGCAGGCGGAGAAACGCCAACTGTAAACAGGCTGTAGGAATCAAACCTTAGATGAGGAGGAGGAAGAGGAGGAGGAGGAGGGTGGAAGAGTAACACTCTGATTGGCTGGTTTATTAAATGAGGCGGCGCCTTCATCGACACTAACTTCCAGGTTGTTTAGACTCCTGTAGTAGATTTAAAATCTGTGATGAAGCTGCAGTTTTAACATTTACAAACTATCTATAGTATATATATATAATATTATATAATATAATATATCAGAGTTCGTGTACAGAGGGAGGACCCTGGTGCATGCAGCAGAAACATGACCAGGAGGCTGGACTCTGAGTGTGGACAGGTGGTCGACTCTCTGAGGCGCTCAACATTCCCGCTGGAGGTTTGGCCGGAGTCGAGTTTCTCTTCACCCCCCCCCACCCCACCACAACACCTGAGACACTCTCACGCACTCAGTCTGTTCGGTTTCCACCACCTTTACTCAGCAGACGGTCATATCGCCGTGTAAACATGTCATTACCACTGAAGCTGAAGCAGCACAATGGGCCTGCAGTGGAGGAAAGGTTGAAGGTCACTGAGGTCACAAAGGGACGATCGCATGATTCGCCATCATCAGGAACTGAACACTGAACACCAGGAACTCTGCGCTGCGACATTTCTCAGAGTTGGGATCCCACTGAAGACGAAGAAGACGATATTTGGAGCAGAGTCTCCTCCAGAGTTCATCGTGTTGATGCTCTGAGGATGCAGGTTATAAAGTTACATTCAGACGATCGGTAAACCTGCCGATTTCTACTTTGTTGGTCTGGAATCTGATTTCTCAAAATATTGCCAAAATATGGGAATAAAATGACATTAAAATCTGCAAATGCCTCAGGAAATTATATAGGGCAGAAGTCTGTTAGCCACTAATCACCTCATATATACATATACATGCATATATATTTATTTATTTATTTTAATTTTTCTTCTTTTTTACCCCTTGTGTGCTGTATGTTTCCCACTGTACTGTACAAGCTGCTGGAGACTGAATTTCCCTGAGGGAGCCATCACAAAGGGATCAATAAAGTTGAGTCTAAGTCTAAGTCTAAGTCTATATATATATATATATATATAAATAATTTCTCTTTAATAAATCAAAGGTGTCACTTAGGAACAAATCAGCTGGTACGAGCAGTTCTTTCATTACTTTCCAGGTTATTCGGGTCAGTTTTTAAAGACTCCCAGGACCGAGCAACTGCATTACACAACTTCACTTTTCCAGGTTTTCCAGGACGACGGAAAAACGTCTTCACTCATAAAGGGTTAACAGACAGGTTCTCACACACACACACACACACACACACACACACACACACAACAGAGGCTGCTTTGTCTGTCGACCTGTAAACTCCCCGCTGCACCAGGCAGGACTGGTCTCCATGGCAACCAGTAAATACAGCAGGTTTCCTCCAATCACAGCGCGGTAAAATCACGGCTTTATCAAGATGGGACCATTCAACAGGAAGGGGGGGGGGGGGTTAAATCACAGTGAGAACAGAGAGGGGTGTGTCGTTGCAGATAACACACACTCACACACACTCACACACACACACACACACTCTGCATTAACATGAGAAAACTTCATGCAGCTCATTGTCTCCATAGAAAGTACCTGGATTCACTCAAAAAGCTGCAAATGGTTTAAACTGATTTTTGGTCCCAAACATCGGAGTGTTAAAGGGACATTTCAACAAGAACGATCTGGTTTAAAACAGGTCAGAACATTAAGAGAACAACAAATATTCACAGTACAACAGATCTGATGCAGAGAGCTCCGTCCTCTGCTTTCATCATTAAAGGGAGTTTTACCAGGTCATGCTGGCTGTGTTATTTAAAATCGAACTGATGGCGTGTTTGAGTCTAATTTGATTCTAACTCAACTAACTAAAAACAAGACTCTCCAGAGGTGTCAGTTAAAGCTGCAGGTTTAACAAACCCTCTGCTGGGTAACTACGGAGGGTCGCAGGTAACCATTTGTGCCAAGTATAAATCCAGCTTCAGATCAGAGGAGGAGGAGGAGGAGGAGGAGCTGCAGGAGCTGATGAAGTCGTAAATCTGTTGTTTTTTCAGCCACAGATGGTTGACTTCCTGCCACTAAACCTCCAGGTCCTCATTCCTGTCAGTTATAATATATAACAGTGAAATAAGATGTTTCCCCTCCTGCAGATTGGACCGATCATCCGTCAACTTCAACTGTTCTGAGACTCAATTTAACTTTTAAACTTCTAACAATCACAATTCACAGAGTGTGAAGAGCCCAGAGGAGCGATCATCATCATCATCATCATCAGCTCTGAGGTGGTAAACGGGCTGAGGAGGAGCTTTGTTGTCTGAGGCAGGAAATGACAGCAATTAACAGACTGGACCCGGACAGAAAAACACTGTTTTCATCAAAGTGCTGTGGAGAGGAGCTTCCTGTCCGAGGATCTCGGCTGGGAAACAACCTGTCAACACTTTGATTATCTGTTGTTTCTGTTTCTGTCTTTTTAGGAACATGTCAAAACTCTTCATACCCAGCAGGTCACACCACTGTTTTCATACCTGACGTTAAAAATAAACATGTTTCTCCACAAAGAAAAAAAGTTGTCAAACGTTAATCAACTAATCGATCGTCAGAACATCAATCAGCACTTTGCACTTTGATTGTCAAATCAAAATGCCAAATATTCACAAGCTCCTGCTCTTCCATTGGGACAGTTTGCGGTTTTCTATCACAGGAAACTGAAATGTAAATACAGTGAGGGTGTTCCGATTGATCGGCCACTGATCGTTATCGGCCCATAGTTGTTCTCTAGAGTTTGATCGGTCGTCTCCATAACGACTGATCAGATGATGCAAAACACGCGAGTCGGTATAAAAATGAGACTTGATATAATGAAATCCAATTATAACCTTAATGGGCAGCATTTTATTTGAACCCACATATTCAGCATTTAAAAGCAGTAAGCAAAGACTTAAAATATGCTACAATGATAAAGAAATATTAGTTATTAGTTATATTATATGTGAGTGTTGAGGGTTTCCTGCAGTGTGTGAAATACAGAGCACCAGGACATCAGCGGCACAGTTAATGACCGCGTGATAACATACTCCAGTAATCATATATAAAATACATTATTACTCAACGTGACCACTATGTTATATTATGTTACCCAGATTTCATTATCTGTTTGCACACTAGTGACAGATGCTTCAGTTGCTGATAAATGCATGAATTAACACCTAAAATGTCCTTACATCTGCTTGTAATTACATGTTGTATTGTGTTCTAAGCTATTATTATACACTGCTTATGAATATAAATAGAGACGGTTAAAGAGTTCTTCAGAAACTGCTGCAGAGAAACTCCCTGAACAAAGTGAGCTCTTTATTTTTCATAGTTTGTCCTCTGATGCAGTTTGTGAATCATTTTCTCAGAATCAAGCTACACAGTAAAGTTGGTTTTAGTCACCGCTGGATTCTGAGAAATATAAAAGGACAAAAAATATGAGGTAGAGCCAGTGGCTGCAGGTAGTGCTGATCTCTGAGAGAATAAAGCAGAAGTGGCAGGCGGGCAAATGGTTTCCTGCAGCAGCTGATAGCGAGTGAAGGCTTCAGCTCTGTTCTGATAAGCTGCGAGCTCTCTGGAGAGGACAGATACAGCTCTCAGCTCTCAGCTCAGACCTGCACTAACACCCGTCCTGGGGGATCCCATCACAAGTGGACAGCTCTGAGTACAGGTGCGAACGATCCCGAGACAGATTGAGGACGCGTTGAGATCCGAACGCTCAGACCCCATTCGGAGGTGGTCTGGGACACGTGTGTCCACGTTCTTTTAGCAGTGTGAACACGAATATGTCACGGGACACACTGAAGGACCGCCCACTCGTCCTCACACAGCGCTCATAGAAACACATTTCACCTGCCGTAACGCTGTTGATTTCCACGTCTGCTGAAAAGACAAAAGGAAACCAAACTAACATTTATTAGCTGCTCACAACTAATGTATTTCCTGTCTGTCACAGCGCTGGTTGCTGTTCCTCACTTCAAAACAGCAGAATTTACCTCAGAATCAGTGCAATGATTAACAAGCCAATCACAAGTGGTCACTCAAGACCAAGCTGCGACCTTCAGGGCAGACAAATTTAGCCAATGTGTGAGTGCCACAAACTGCAGTTCCTCAAATGGACACTTGAGGCTCCAAAAGCGGGTCAGTCCCCATAGACCCCCATGTTAAAATGTACAACCATACAGGAGAAATAAACATGTTTACAGCCTGGTACAAAACAGGGGTTTGGTCTCTGAAGATAATTACACCTGTATATAACCTGTTTAAATTATATTAAGGCTTGAAGTTATACATGTTAATGCCGTGACTTAAACCTGTATTCTTACTAACGGCCAGCAGGAGGCGACTCCACTGGCTCCAAAACACCAAAATGGCGATGGCCAAGATGCCACAAACCGACGGATGACGTCACGGCGGCTACATCCACCACTTATATACAGAGTGTGATAATGACGCGTGTGAACGGACGCACTCGGAGCTGTCCACGATGAACTGGGCCTCCAGGGCCTCAGAAACAGCCACACTATTCTGGTCCGACAGGCCACTTAAAGGGACACTTCTGACTCGCTCTGCTCTGGAGGTCATTAACTAACAGTCTGATGGAGGACTCGCACATCAGGGAAAGTTCAGGAAGACTTTCTGTAAGGTTTTACTGACGTTGTTCCTCTCGGCTGCTGCGCTCATTTGTGCAAAATGAAGAAAATTAAATTAAACCATCCACTGAAATGTACTCTGGTATTTCTGAAGCTCTGAACCTTTGCCCCTCAGACTGTAACAGCAGAGGGATGGTTAGCTGTTAGAGTCTGCTCCACAGGGCTATAAATGAGGGTCAACTACATTTCTGAAAGCTCTTGGTTAAACAAATGTAGGCATATTGTGTGGCAGTAAAGAGGCTGTGATGAATATATCACAAAGGATCACAGAGTCACCACAGCCGACTCATGGAGCTGGCAGCTCCTCCTCATTGTCCTGAGAAAACCACGTTCAGATTTTTATGTGTTCACATCAGTAGAGCCATGAGGTAAGTTAAGACATGTCTCCAGACCTCAAGGCTCATAAAACAAGGGCTGTGGCATTTTAATCGAATCTGAATCCACTTATCGGATGCACTTGGGTTCAGTTTTCAACATTTGTAAGTAACTAAAGTAAAAAGACCCCGGTTGGTCTTAACAAGACAACAGCTTCATCTGGTTATTTATGGCAGTAACATTGATCAGCTCCAGCTGTTTTAATCCAGCTAAGAATAAGAAGCACCTGAATGTTTTGTACATTTGTCTTATCTAATAAAAGCAAATTCAAGGTTCAATAAGATATTTGCCGACATCACAGCTTTATGAATCTTGGTATTTCACCAACTGGGAAAAGTATCCAAAATGGAACCGGCCATCCAACCGTACAGAAACCCCCTGGTGGTCTGCTGATCGACCAGCAAAACACTGGAAAGTCAGAAGAAGAAGTGAAAAACACTGCAGGAGGTTTCTGTGGAAGTTCAGATAGAAAGAAACTACAATCTTTAAGGAAACTTGTAAACTGAACAGCACCACTTCAGGTCTGTATGACCCTCTAATCAATCATTAGCACCTTTAATCATCTGCAGCGTGTAATCATTTATAGTCTGTGTATTTCAGTGACTCCCATCATGGCGGCTCTTTGTTGTTCAGCATGAAGCGACCGCGGCGCCGTTTAATATTTAAACACGCTGACTTCAGCAGCATTTGCATCTGCAAAGCAGATTCTCCTGTTGAAGCGTCAATCATGACAGCTGCCGGCATGCAGGGTGGGGGGGGTGGCGTCCTCAGGGGTCAAAGGTGAACAGCGGTGTCACCTCCTATCAGGCTGACAAGAGCAGCAGACTGACTGGCTGATGGGGGGAGGAAGTTTCACCCAGAGAACATCAGGAGAAACCCGGTTATCAGTTATTAATATTATGGACCTGAACCCAACACTTTAGTTTCATTAATCCTGTGATTGACACGACAGCAGTTAATATGTCTGGTGTCCAGTGAGGAGAAGAATCCATAAATGTGCTTATAGGTCATGGAAAAAAAGACAACATCACACCTTTCCTCATAATCAATATGTCACCAGTATCGACCCGTCATGGTGCACAAGTGTAATCACTATGTGCTGAAAATATAAAAAGGAACACGCTTCAGCTGAGAAACTGCTGGCAAAACCAACAATCACATTCAGAAAACAGCAGCAGGGAAGAAGATTTGACACTGATAATGTCTCCTGTATACATTCATGCACAGATATTCACTGTGAGATGAAACCCAGAGGACTACAGCCACACAGATCTTTCAGTCAGGACAATCTCAGCTCCCTGCAGATATAGTGGTGTATATAAACACACATATATACTGTATACATACTGTATATAAGATATAAACTGTAGACTCTATAAATGTTCTTTTATAAAAAAGAGAAGCCAAAGTTGTCAAGTGTTGAATTGTGTGTAAACACAAGCAGTTGTACAACAACTCTGAATAAATACAGATAAAAACAACTATGATTTAAATCAGAAGCCACCTGATCAGAGAATATGTCAATGAGATTATGAATCTGATCAGATGTTTGTTTCTAAAATGCTGTAGAGTATTTAATACTCGTTGTTTCAGATCAAGTTCAGTACCTCAGACCTCCTTCTGAAAATAACAACTTATATCTATCTATCTATCTATAGATATGTGTGTGTGTGTGTGTGTGTGTGTGTGTGTGTGTACACTATGTGTTGACTGCCAACAGCCTGTACACAAAGAGAGGGAACACAGAGCAGAATCGTTTCTTAATCCACTCTGCATAGAGTTTGGGGGGAAATCTCTGGCTGGACGCCAACACTGAGACAAACAATGTGTTTTCAAATGTGTCTGCATCAATGTGACCAACATGGCCGCCGGGGGGATGCCTCCACTTTCCCACCGCCGCCGGCCAGAGCTCTGAAAGGTTAATGAGCTCGGAGGAGCTGCTCCGGGTTCCTTTTGTTACTGTGTGGGGTTTTATTATGGAGGGGCACCATTTACATACAAAAGGAAGACACACAACTGCTTCAGTATGCAGGACCGCACACACACACACACACACACACACACACACACACACACACACACACACACCTCTGATGAACAGAGCTACTGTCAGGACGCCCAGAGCTAAAACACAACAAAACACATGTACCCCCCCCCCCCCAACACACACACACACACACACACACACACTCGGGTTAATTAGCCTCCAATTAGCAGTAGCTGTTCATTTTCACATGGAAACTCTGAGTGTGAGAGTAGGAGGGTGAATAAGGCCTGTGTGTGTGTGTGTGTGTGTGTGTGTGTGTGTGTGTGTGTGTGTGTGTAGAGAAGTGAGAGCTCTGTGGTTTTTACTACCCAGCATGCTCTGGGCCTGCTGGAAACCTCTCTATTTACTGCAGTTCCTGTTCACTACAGAGTCCAGAAATCGACCAGCAGAGACGTGAAACTGTCAACTTTGTGACACAAAGTTAAATGATCTGATATGAGCAGACACATAAAACAACATAAAACTCTCTCAGCGTTTCATCGTTGATTGGACTGGTTTTACTTTCTATAAGAGTCGACACTCAGCGATCTGAACCAGGCCAAAACATTTCATCCCTTTGCATGATTTCACCACGTTTCCCACAACCCACTGGCTCAGAGAGATAAAATTAAATCTTTGTCAACCTCGGTCACACAAACGCTCCTCGTCACTGCTCTTAAATTTACAGTTGAGCTGAACGCTCCGGTGACCGCAGCACGCCGGGGCTGCTGGGAGGTGACCGATAACGCGCATCATCTGTTTCAGGATGATGAATGACTACAGATTTACTACAGACACATTTATCAGAGGTCGGACACGGACCGAAGCTTCTGAGGAACAAACCAACTTCCTTCTGTGTTTTACATTTCACATCATGTGAACAACGTTTACAGGAACTGATTCAATAAGTTCATCTATTAACACAAGAACCCAGTTGGAATGAGGTCAAGGGTCAGAGGTCAGTGACTAACATGGAAGAAATGTTTCTGTACATTTGTGTTTGTCTTTTTATTCCACTTAAAGGGGACATTTAATTGTTTTATGCTATTACTGGAAAAAATATGTATGTTGTGCTTAGAAAAGGTCAGTTGGATTTTATGTTTCAGGGTTTTCAGACGATCCACTGAGCAGCTTTAGGCTGTGAGCCACACTTTAACATAAGCGGGTAGGTTAACGGGAGATTTTCTGCCTTATTCAAATAGTTTTCAATCATTTGTTTGGCCAATGAACGCCTGATAATACAGAGTGGCCCAAACAAGGCTTCAGGTGTCTGTTGGGACACCAGCATTCAGGCATTTTCATTATACTTCAACCTAACCTTCAAACCTACAACTTCAGGTCGGCCACTCTCATCTCTTTACTACGACGAGTATTAAAATGTCTTAATATTACGATTTGTTCTGAAAATATTCCATGAAATTGCTTGAAAAAACTGCACTGCGTTCAGGATCTGATTTATGTTGCTTTGTGGGGTCCTATAAACTCACACAGGCTGACACAATAATAAACTTCAGGCATTCATTCTGTTAAAAAACTATTAAATAAGAGAAATAGTAAAAGTCAGAGGAAACTAATGAGGCTACAGACGATCCAGAGGCAGGGATCCCTCTGCAGGCATCAGTTGTCAGTCCTGCATGAAAACACACATTCATTACTGCCTGGCACGAAATATTACGTCTGCACATCGTGCGATGTTCTAGTGGAAAATGCAATTAACATAACTTAACCTTCAAACTGGCTGCTTGGCTGAGTTACACACTCTAAATGAATGTTAAATGTTTTCTGAAGCAGCTGCAGGCTGATTTCAAGCTCTCAATCAGCGCCAGGAGGAAGACTCTCACACCAACCAGAGAGGGAGGAAGGTCTTCCTCAGGAAACACATTCTGGCCACAAGATAACAGAACAAACTGAGATTTTCCTCAAAAACTTCCTGAACCACGTGGACGAGCGGAGTCTCTGTCAGTTTGAAGAATCCAGTTACGCTTACTGGGATTGAACTTCACCTGCCACATTCGTGTCCTGAGCAAATTATCGTAATTACTATGGTTGGGTACCGTTCACATTTGAACCGATACCAGCACCGGTACCGGTATCTGGAATTTTTAACATGAATCGGTACTCGGTAGTACCGACGTACCCACCCCCACCCTCTCAGAACTCTGACAGATGGTTGGGTGTCCCTCCATATTCCAACTACTGCCGGTCTCACGATCTTCATCTCTCAACCCCTTCAAATGACAACTCCACATGCGAGTTATGTAAACAATCCGACTGATGCTGGACTGGATCATATACTGGTTGATACTTCGGGGCGTGAAGTACAAGACGACTTCACCTACTTCTACCAGACTGGGACCAGAATCAAAGGACTATATAAAGAGGTGAGTCATTATTAACCCTCCCATGACTACCTCTGCAGTCGTACAACTGTCTTCAGTCCAATGACGTGACAGACAGACATGACGTGAACACTTAATAAAACCAGGTAAATGTTATCTCTCCTACCAGACTCTCCTTCTTCAGTTTCAGGTTGGTCCCTGAGGACTCTGCTGATCCTCCGAGAGAACGAGGTGATGAAGCTGCTGACGGAGGGAGTTCTTCGCTCTGCGTCCGATCCCACCTTCCTGACCGCCGTCCTCCCCGGGTCGCTGCCTGTACCGGGCTCAGACATGGACCTGAGGTAGGGGAAGATCCTGCGCAGAGAGCTGGGCCTCGTCTGGCCCTCTTGGCCCGCGGAGGACTGATCTCCGCCCCGGTCATTTGTGTTGAACCTCGGGAGGCTGAGCATCTGCAGGTGAGGACGCTCTCTGCTTTGCCCTTTGCCCTGAGGGGTGGCCATCTTGGCTGCCCTTGGTGCCAGGCAGGCAGATGTCCTCCACTTGTATCTGTCCAATGGCTGCTCAGGGGCTGGATGGGGGTCGGATCTCTGCCAAGGCTTCCTGTAATGGTGCCAGCGGTACGAGGCCTGACAGGGACCCTGGACTGGACCCTCGCAGCCCTCAGGGGGGGTTCTACTTCCACTCATGGTCCAGCACACGCTGACTTCCTCCAGGCAGCAGCAGCGAGCAGATGGAGGCCTCCAAAATGGCAGAAACAGCTGGTTTGCCGACAGCTGTGCTCCAACACATACTACCTTAACAACACATTTCTGTTCAGAGAACGACCGCCGGGGAGTCGTCAGGTTGGGTTCGCTATCATGTCGACGGCGAGTTAGAGCTGCCGTCTCGCTCTTTCTCAACTGGCTGGTGACGGTCTTCCTGGGAGGAAGTGGAGCATCAGATGAAGACCAATCAGGTTCCACCAAACACCAAAGCAGCAGACTGTGGTTTCCCCTCTAAAAAAGCTTGAAACTGAAACTGCACACACAGTTTAGTGTGTCAGTTTATCCTTATTAGTTTACAGTCTTTGTTTCCTGAATCTCTCTGGATTTTTTTTATTGGTGAGTGACACAGAAGAGCTGATGGTCAGGCTTTTCTTTTAAGGAATCATCATTTCTTTATATTCAAGATAATACTGACCTTTATCATACAGTAAATACTGAAATACAGAAATACTGAAGTCTGGTTTTATTCCAGTTTGCTGCTGAATGAAAGACTGTAAGGCCATAATAAGATTCAAGGAAAACACCTGAAAACACTATGAAATGTTTAGAACATATGTTGATAACGTAAATGTAATCTTAAGCATGAAGGCTCCTTCTTGGCCTGAAGAGACTGAAGACTGTGGGAGGTGGAAAGTTGTGAGTGTTTTCCATGTTAACAAGAGGGGAATTATGAGGAAAAAAAACAGATATCTGATATATTTTTGGAGGCTTTGTTAGATAAATGGCCACATATGAAGAGAAAAATATAAATATCATCACATCACGACTTTACAATAGGATGGAAATTATAACTCCATGTTGTTCGTTTTCCCCAAATTTCAGGCTGACGGGTTTGGGATCTTCTTTAACTTCCACTAGAAAATTTAAAATAGAGTTCTGTGGGTTTGGTGGTTTTCCCAGACTGTCCCTCAGTGGGGTCAGAGAGGTTAAATCTCAGACGTCTGCGAGCTTATAAATATTCATAAACATTAAAGAAAGCTGCCCTCCCTTCCCTCTAAAGGGCTTCAGGCCTCTGTGTTCAGAAAGGAAACAGGAGGCGACAAGGACACCCCCGACTCTGGTTTGAAAACACATCTTCACCCGCCATGAGGGGCGACATGAGACCAGAGATCAGAGGACAGATATTTAACTTTGCTCAGTAACAGAAGAAGAAGAAGCAGGCAGCAGGATGCAAAACTCCCTGCAGCACTCACTCTGCATGTTGATTCATATGGAAACGAGGAGGCTTGTTGTTTAGACGGCAGTTGACACGTGAGGCTTTCAGCCGTCAGTCACACAGGGGGAGAATAGCAAGATCACAATGTTCACATCTTTCAAAGTGGCCCTTTGTTTGTCTATTTACTGACATATTGTACTACTGTGAGAGAGAACCAACAAACAAACCTCTTCATGCTTTGAGTGACACAAAATGAAGTCAAACAGGCAAACACAACATTACCTGCTATCTCCAACAGGGTCAAGTCAAGTCTTTAAAGATCATTATTATTATCTTACTATTTGTGACCATGATTTGTTCCTCAGTTAGGACTGAGAAAACTGAAACAACCCTCAGTAACTGTATTCCTCCTGTTGGGCTGTAACGAGTCGAGGCTTTACAAAGACACGCTGCCCTGAGTGACCCACATGTTGGCATTTATTGGATAACGAAGCGGCTGGTGTCCAGGACGCCGCCGCATGTAGGTCAGAGCTAAGACTCCGGTAGGCTAAGCCGAGGAGTCCTGGACAGAGCCAAGTCCTCCTCCAGCCGCCAACAGACAGTCAGAACTGACAGTCGCTTCAATTAGTCCATCCGTTTCCCAGAGTTCAAGGCAACGTCTTGGTTTGCCCGACCAACAGCCCAAAACCAAGTCGAAGGAGTGTTTCAACTGTGAGTCACATGACATTGTTTATGGGAAAAAAACAATGAATGGGATTTTTACTTCTGGAAACACGGCACCACGCCATTTAATCAAAGCCAGAAACAGGACGCACTTATAGTTGTAATAATGTGGAGTCTGAGGGAGAGATGAGCTGAATGTAACAAGAGTGCAACAGGAAACCTGAGCACACACACAAACTGGAATAAGACGAAAGATGAGCTTCTTACAGAGTTTTTAACTGCATCTCACCATCTTCCTCAGTGGATGGAGTTTGCTCGGTTGTCATGGAGATAAGACAGAGGTCAGCGGGGACAGAGTTCACTATCAAACACCGGCAGGTGTGAACGAAATATTCCTGTTTCTCTACAGAACAACGACAGACGTTTAGTTGAGGCAATTTGCTGCTGACTGAGGCAGCAGGAAGCATCAACTCCACGAGGACAGACAGGTGACAGACATCATTCACACCTCTCAGATCAGCTGTCTCTTCACACCTGCAGCTTCACCTGGGAATCTCTGGGATACTTCCCTCTTATCTCCCTGGACCTGCTGATACTTTTGTGTGTCTGGCTGATATTTACCTCCGCTATCTCTCTGAGCCTTTTTAACCCAGAGTCCAGATCAGCTGGGGGGTCATTTATGACATTTAAAGGTCAGGTCTGGAATTTATTTTGTGATAATTGTGGGCCGGTTCAGGTACTGAGCTCTCTGCAGGTTTGGGGTTAGCGTGCAGGACTGAAGTCACATCCTGGCATTAAGCCCAGACCGGAGATGTAACAAAAATTCTTGCTCCTAAAAGTCGAAAGAAAACAACACGAGAGGAGCGACGAACCACAGGGACTCTGGGAGGAAGTTAATCAGGTGGAAACCCAGCGGACGACAGGGGAGAGGTAGACACGAGTCTCAGCCGCTGTGATGCACGAGAACAGAAACTACAACAACAAAACTAAAACGTCCCGGCCTGCTGTTCCATTAGACGCCACTTAGCCGACTTCTCATCTCCATCCTGCCGGAAACCGGGAGCAAGACCCGGCAGCAGCAGCAGCCACCGGCTAAAAATAACCAGCAGCCATGAAGAGACCAATAAATCAGCCTCAGGATACCAGCAGAGGGAGGGACGCGGCCCTCAGGAATCCTGGGTAAATCTACCACAAGCCTCTGCTGGAGGGCAATCGGCCCTTGCTGCCGTCACTGACCTGAGGACAGACGACACTTCCATAAAACAGACAGGAAGTTCAAACTCAGCCGAGGTCGCTGGGAAGATCCAACCAGGGCAGCAGCTAACAGCTGATTATCTGCCTTTTATTTTCTCAATTTAGTCCATGAAATGTTAGAAAAGACCCATCGCAACTTCACAGAGTCCAAGGTGCCGTCTTCAAATTGACTCGTTAGTCGATCCAACAGTTGAAAACCCAATTGAAAATATTCAGTTTACTGTCACATAAAAAAAGAAAAAAGCATTAAATCCTCACATTTAAAAAGCTGGAACCAACACAATATTTTGTAATTTTGTTAGTAACAGCATTAATCATGAAGATTTGATCCAAACATGATCTTCCATTAAACTAGTAACATGACAAACATGCCCATCCTGAACCAAACCGTATCACAGCACAAAAGTTGCAAAACGTAACCATCTGAACATGTTTAAGGACTTGTGTGTTTGATGTCACAGTTCAACCATCTGATCCGATTCAGTCAGAAGCGACTGAGGCGCTTCGATCTGCAGCCGTTCACCATCACGGTGATCTACTCTGTAGTTTCACCTCTCAGCCCTCAGCTCTGCAGTCTTCAGTGTGTTTACACCCACCGAAGTAATGTGATTACTTCCTGATATCTGACACCACGTATGTAAACAAGAAAACTGGCTCAGGGATCAAAACAGGAAGACGCTGCTGGAGAAACCTGAACCATTTTAACCAGATACCAACTGAAACATTTATACAACACGATAACATACAACATTAAAATGATTCATTTATTATTGTTGGCACTAAATCAATAATCAGAGTTTACATACATTTTGTCCCACCATCCTAACAAATAAATATGAATTTATTGCAGAGGCGTAAGCCATCAGCGGCCATCTTGAACAGTAAAGTTATGAGGATCTGGTCGGCCCGGTCCCCAACATAAAAGGAACCTCCTCGTGTGTTTTTCCACTCTGTCCTGAAATAGACAGCAGCTTATTCTCGTCCAGGGAAGCTCGACTCTTGTTTTGTTTCAGAGGGGAAATCCTGTCCCCCCCCATCATCCTGATAACAGCCAGGCCTCTAAGGAACTTTCCATTTCCTCCTCTCATCTGCCTCCATTGTCCTGAAGACCTGAACCTCCTCACCTGCACCGGGCGGACACACTCCACCAATCTATTGATTTAACTACCTGATCATTTCATCTACCTGTTAAACATCTTTCAACTGTTCTTCTGCAGTTTCCATCTGCACAAAAAAGTCCTGTTCTCATCATTGCTCACAAATCTCACAAATCACAGCTTTGTAACAACTGAGATTAATTCTGAATCTGTGACAGACGCTGGAAGAAGACGAATGAAAACAGTAGATTATATTGTTGCACACATGCAGCCCCGCAGGGAAGACGAAGCAAATGTCAGTCTGGCTGCGGTCCAGCCCTCCCACCGGACGCCGCTTCACTCCAGCAGGGATCTCAGGTGTGAATTGGCCTGAAGACAACAAACTCCCACAATCCCCGTCCAATCCGACGGCTGGAAATCTCAGCGGGTGGCGTCACATCCAGCCTGCGACAGCTCCAACACCTGAAGGCTTCCCCGACGGCGTCCCACTGCAGGGCAGATGGAGCGAAGGCTTCCTGTGCTGACCTCTGACCCTGCAGGGGGAACCTGGAGCCTCTTCAGATCTGATAGTAAACTGAATATTTTCACCTTTCACCTTTCAAGCAGCTGCATGGACTCAGAGAATAATGAGTTCTAACTGTTGGGGATAAATAATCATGACATATAATTGTCACTGCAGTTTTGCTTAATTTGATCTGACAGAACACGTCACAGTTCAGGATTAAATCAGTCAGAAAAGGAAATTATACAACATATGTTCTCTGTGACTCTCACTCAGTGGGGGGGTGCACAGTAAAAGGATAAATGCTGTGTTTAGGCGTCTGTCTGCAGGCAGCTTTAATAGGCTTACACAGCAGCCTCTCTCTGGATAATACTCTGTCGATGCCTTCAAAGATCCGACGCAGGCGGATTAAAACAGGCAGCGAAGATCCTCCTGTTGATTATTATAGCTGGAAATGATCATAAATTCATCTCCAACTCAACCAAAGACAGATAGATGAGCAATATCAGCTTCATTCAACGGAGGATTGTTTCTCTTTTCATGAAGCCAGGCTAGCAGTTTCCCTCTGCTTCCAGTCTTTGTGCTAAGCTAAGCTAAACACGGCCTGGACCTCTCTCTGTACTGACATCCATCTGAGTCTGATCAGGGCTGGAAAACTCCTTCAGATCACTGGGAGAAAGATCAGACCCTGACAGTCAGAGAGAAGCACATACTGTACAGATGAGTAAATACACTCTGGGTGAAAAGTCGACTCTGATTAAAGGTCAGAACTCTTGAGGACACGTTTTTCACCCGCAAAACATATTCGTGAGCGATGACGAACAGTTTACACGTCTTCTACTGCATTCCTGTCTGAATGAAGAGGTGATGAAGTGCCATCAACATGCCTCTGCACACGGCTCTCCTCCACACATCCCTCATACCAACATGTTCAGCCACAGCTTCGTCAGCCGGTCAGCCGCTTGGAGCAGAAGTGGCTGCATGCACGTAACTGAATTTGTGAATTTTTAATCAAAATAATAATAATGATAAATTGTGAACGTGTAAAAAAGTAAATAATATTTTGTGTAATTAAACTTTGTGCAGGAATATTTGACAGTGAGGTTTCACAAAGATGGACGCACAAACTTCCTGCCTGTGTACGCGACACTGAAGCTACGGACACTTTGTTCACATTATCTGTGGACAACTTTCACAAGCTCAAAACATTAATGACCCTTATCTGCTTCCATACAGAACAAGTTCAACATTAACTTTACTCCTCACAGAAGCTGCTGCGCTGCACTTTTGTCTTGAAGCACAGAAACAATCTAAACGTGGATCGTAAAGCTGATCTGTTGATGCATGGTATGATATAATCAAATGATTCAGCTCCGTCTTCTTGCTCAACATGTTATTGTCAAAAAGTCTTAAAATCCAGACATGTTTTGGGATTATTGTTGCCCAATCAAAAAGACTGATGACAAAACTCGGTTACAAATCAGCTCAAATGGAACTATCTCTTGTAGTGGATCAGTAAACATGCCGAACGTCATCACGGCAACACAACGGCTCATCTGTACATGTCTCCTGTGTGAGCTGCTCCTGAAGGCAGCAGCCATTGTTGGATCTGTGTGAGGTATGTGAGCCGATGGCGGCGAGGATCTGATGCCAGAGCCGGAGTCCTGCCGGGTGAGATCACCGGCACAAACTGGCTGCTGACATCACACTCTGCCAACACCGGGGGGGGGGGGGGCAGAGCAAACATCCTGACACAGTCCTGCTTCCACAGATACCAGCGCTGCGTTCAGGGCACGTGGGAACAAACACCATTTAAAACAGCTACTTGGTTCTTTCTGAAGTGTCCTCAGGTTTTATTCTTTAGACCATTTTAATTCAAACAGAAACCTTCCACAGACAGCTGCTGCTGTGATCTATGAACAGAACGTGTAATCACATCAAATTTAACCAGAGATTCTTTTGCTGATTGTTTTGGTCACAAAACTGTAAAAGTATGTAAAGATATTTGCTGATATTTTCTCCGAGGTGAAAACTCGCTGCTTTTCTTTGACTTACACGCTAACAAACTAAAGATCCTCTGATATTAGACTGATGATCAGATAAAAGAAGCAACGTGAGTACGCCACCTTGGGCTCCGGGAAACCAAACGATCAGTGAATGAATCGATTATGATCGATAGTTGCAGCCCTCCATCAGTCGGTGTGTCTACCTGTCCTGCAGCACTGCCCCCATGCAGATATCCAAGAACTGAGACCCAGTTTCTACATTTCTCGTTAGTTTTCGACCAACATATGAACCCATATCAATACATCTGCCATAATAAGGTAATATTGTTAATTTATCAGTCAAAGTCTGTCTGTTTTTATGCAGGCGGAGCAGTTAAAGGGTGAAGTCTGAGTCCCTGACGTGGTTCCCAGTGGGTTTGTATGATCAGATATGAGCTCAGCCACCCGTTATGACTCGGTGTCCTCGGCCCAGCAACACGTCACCGGCAGCTCCTCCAGTCACTCGGTCACTTCCTGCAGAGCTCAGCCTCCACGCAGCGACGTGGAAAACTGGGCGAAGCTTTTATTTTAGGGAAAAGGAACAAAAACAAATCCTGGAGAGGAAGTTCAGAGGCAGCAGCAGCTTCAGGATCAGGTCACTGAGAGTCATTTCACCCAGTTTCTGCCCTGTGAGGTGAGTCGGGCCCGCGGTCCAGAGAAAGACCAGATCCCTGTAACTCTGCTACTGACCCACCACAAACACTCACAGACCCCCCCAGCCTCACTGGGGACTGGATGAATTAAAGGATCTCTAACACACGGACTTATTCAGGGGTCCATGTGTGAGGAGCCGAGTGTCTGGACCGAGGAGGGACCGGGAGGACCCCTCAGGTTGAAGCTCTTTGGGGTCCGAACCCCCTAAAACTGATGTGGGTCCACACACCAAACCCTGAACCCAGCTGGGGGGGGGGGGGGGGACCTAAGGGGACCAGAGGAACCGCTACCGGACACCGAGCTCCCTCAGCAGCCGGCGGCCGCCATGACCTCGGCCTTGCCCCCCCCGGCTCCGGACCCCCCCCCGGCTCCGGACCCCCCCGGCTCCGGACCCCCCCGGCTCCGGACCCTCCCCCCCCCTGCGGACCCCGTTAAAGGACCCAGATAAGTCCTGGGCTCCGTGCTGCCCCCCCCCCCCCTCCTCTGTTTGTGTGAGTTTCTCTTACCGTAAACCCGCAGCCAGCCCTGCTGCTGGGACACCGCGTCCACCAGGATCCGGTCCACCAGGGTCCGGTCCACCAGGGTCCGGTCCACCAGGGCCCGGTCCACCAGGGCCCGGTCCACCAGGGTCCGGTCCAGCAGGGGCTCCAGGACGCTCAGTCCGCCGTGAACAGCCTCCACGTCGGCGGCCACCGAGTCCGAGTCCATATCCAAACCGGGGAAACAACTTATTCTCTTAGAAACAAACCGTCCAAAGTGTCCGTGAGCCCTGGAGATGTGCGTGAGAGTGTGCGGGAGTCGGTCCCGGGAGCGCCGGCTCTCTGTGTCCGCCCCGCGGCTCCTGGTTAGCCGTTAGCTGCGGTCCGGCAGCCCGGCTGGTCCCGCCTCATGGTCCCGCTCCCCGGGTCACTTCAGCGGGGTTCACACTCACAACGAGCCGGCGCCGGACACCCACAAGCGGCTGTGAAATCCCGTGTGAGCCGCTGGAAGGGAGCGGACTCGTGCTCGGCGTGTCTCCGGCTGCCTGCCCCGCACAACTGCCCCGCACACACTGCCCCGCACACACTGCCGCCGCACGCACCGTCCACCGCGGCCGCGGGCACGAGCCCGCCACCGGGCGCGCTCCGGAGGAGCACGAGAGGCGGGAGCGCGCATTCAAGTCTGAGTGAAGAGGTACAAGTATACAGATCATTACTGCAGTACAAGTATACAGATCATTACTGCAGTACAAGTATACAGATCATTACTGCAGTACAAGTATACAGATCATTACTGCAGTACAAGTATACAGATCATTACTGCAGTACAAGTATACAGATCATTACTGCTGTACAAGTATACAGATCATTACTGCAGTACAAGTCTACAGATCATTACTGCTGTACAAGTATACAGATCATTACTGCAGTACAAGTATACAGATTATTACTGCAGTACAAGTATACAGATCATTACTGCAGTACAAGTATACAGATCATTACTGCAGTACAAGTATACAGATCATTACTGCAGTACAAGTCTACAGATCATTACTGCTGTACAAGTATACAGATCATTACTGCTGTACAAGTATACAGATCATTACTGCAGTACAAGTATACAGATCATTACTGCAGTACAAGTATACAGATCATTACTGCAGTACAAGTATACAGATCATTACTGCAGTACAAGTATACAGATCATTACTGCAGTACAAGTATACAGATCATTACTGCAGTACAAGTATACAGATCATTACTGCAGTACAAGTCTACAGATCATTACTGCTGTACAAGTATACAGATCATTACTGCTGTACAAGTATACAGATCATTACTGCAGTACAAGTATACAGATCATTACTGCAGTACAAGTATACAGATCATTACTGCAGTACAAGTATACAGATCATTACTGCTGTACAAGTATACAGATTATTACTGCAGTACAAGTATACAGATCATTACTGCAGTACAAGTATACAGATCATTACTGCTGTACAAGTATACAGATTATTACTGCAGTACAAGTATACAGATCATTACTGCAGTACAAGTCTACAGATCATTACTGCAGTACAAGTATACAGATCATTACTGCAGTACAAGTATACAGGTCTTTAAAAGTATTCAGGTCCTTTAAAAGCAGTAAAAGTATTCAGATCTTTACTGCAGTTTTACTGGCATTTTATGTACTAAATAATTAATTGATTAATTTACCAATTGATCAGATTAACTGGACGACAAAAATCACAAAATATCTTTTTTTAAGAATTACCAAAAAAAGTTAAAGCTTTTTTATTCTTGTGTGCACAAAATTAATCCTCTTACAAAAAAAATATATATATACTTATATATGTATATATATGTTATTTTTATTACTCGTATTATTCTATCATTATGTTGATATAAAGTCATTGTGAGATAAAAAGACTGAGATTGATTGAATGAGAATTATCTACATTTCACCTTGTTTTCTTTAAAAGTCTTAGTTTTGATTTAGTTTCGCTTAATTTGAACTTTCATCAGTTTTTTTACTTGTTTTCTTATATTAATATTTCACATTAACATATGTCATGATTTTTTACTCAGAAAGTCAGTTTTTAATTTTCATCTCATAATTTATAATTATGTCACAATTGTTTCTTATTATTATTATCTTCATTTACTTTCTCAAGATTTTGACTCATTATCTAACAGTTTTGACTTATTTCATAATTCTCACTGAAACATGACTTATTATCTCATCTACAGAAACAAACGGGCTTCCATACGTTTCATCTTGTCACCTGATGTTCAATCAACCTCTTTAATGTCATGGAGGGCAGTAAAATAAAGAAATATCAGGGTCATTTGAACATGTTATTTATATCTTATCCTTCCTTCTTCTCTTTTTCTCTGCTGAGACAAAGTAAAACTGAAAGTTTGACTCATCTTTTCTTTAACTTTGCTGCAGTCTGTGATTTTCTGATGATCAGGACTCTGCCTCCACCTGCTGGTCTCTGCAGCTGAGAAATATTGATTAAAGAAGGGAAATATATCATAAAATATTTCATACAATAAAATATATTGCACATATATCGAGTATTAAAAAATTATTAAAAAGTTCCTTTCAGCACACAGACATGGAATTTAATGTATTTATTTCTTTGGTCTCTTTTACTGATGTTCATCATTCTTATGTTGTGTTTTTTATTTCAGAGATGAAATAGCTTCATTTTACTGCCCAACTACTACTAAAAACTTCTTGTCATTTTTCCAATAAACCTATAAATACATTTATAAAAATACATTCACACACAAAACCTAAACATATAATACATGAAAACAAACTAAGAGTAAAATGAAAGAAAATATATGGATTAAATTGTGAAAGCAATTTAAATAATAATAGAAAAGATAAATTCAAGAAACTCATAGAACAATTTCCATATAGTCATTTACAAAACCAGAACATTTTGGTTAAATTGTGAACTTTATTCATGAATACAGTATTTATTTTATTCTGAAGTGGTGTGAGCAGGAACTTCCGGCGTGAGTGGATGAGGCGGTGACGCTCTGCGCTGCACATGGGCGTGTTCAGGAGGAGCCCTGGAAGCTTTACAGCGCCCCCTGGCGGCAGCGCTCGGACTGCAGCTTCAAGTGACGCACTGCAGGACTCAGCGACGAGGAGCTGCAAGCGTCTGTGTTGGCCTATCTGCCCTGTCGTGTTTACCTGAGACTCCAGACTCCAGGAAATCCTAATATGGTCAAAGGGGGTGGGGCTGAATCAGCACGGCGGAATGTGATAGGCTGACAGACACCTTTGCTACAACACGCCCCTGTGTGCAGACTGCAGATTTACTTTAAACACAAGCTTTGATTTTATATTCGTCAAAGAAACACTGAGATGTGACGGACAGTTGTTGCTCTGCAACATGAACTAATGATATATTACTGTAGATGTTAATGTTAGGAGGATTTCTTCTTGTCTGTTCATGTGTTCTTTCGTAGCTCTTTTCCTCTGCAGGAACTCAACAACCTGTAACCGACGGACAACAATGAAACAAGTCCTCATGATTTTCTCACACTGACGCAGTCGTGATTCAGATAGATAGATTACTTTATTCATCCCCGAAGGGAAATTAAGTGCGGGAGATCTCAGTGATGTCATACGATATCTCCCGCTTGGAAAGAATTACAGAAGCATCAACGAACAAAATGGCCGCAAAGCCTCGATCGCTGGCGTTTACATCTAAATAAAAGCCAGCAGCCAATTCAAAAGAAACAGTTTGTATCTGGTTTCACTCGGGAATGAAGCTGTGAAAATATTTAACTCCAGAAAAAAGCTAATTTGTGCTTTAATCCATTTATTTGGTGTGACTGCACTTCAAAACAAAGCAACATTTTAACGTTTCCCCACAGACTGTATAAAGAAGTGTACGCAGCCGTTTAGAAGCCATGAGTTTAAAACGGCAAAATGGCTCAGTGGAGTCGCCCCCTGCTGGTCATAAGAAGGAATGCAGGTTTAAAGGAATGTCTTCAAATGCACAAATTTAAACCTTCATATAATTTAAACAGGTGAGTTCTATGAAAATTCACCTCCGTACAGTCGTCATAGCTACCGAGGCCAAAACTGTGTTTATTTCTGCATTTTAACATGGTTATCTATGGGGATTGACTTGCTTTCGAGGAACTGCAGTTTTTGGCGCTTCCTCATTTTTCAGCCTCTTGGCTTTTCCTCATTCTGTCGACCCTAGCATGTTCACTGTTCGGATGGTACGATATTAACACGCTCACATGCAACAATAGGTGCTAAAATACCAGATGGAGCAAACGTCAGCATGTTCATATCAGTGCAGAGCTGAAAAGTAACTAAGAACAAACTTAATGATTCAGGCAGCAACACGACTTTTCTCCTTCAAACTGTCCTGCAGCCACGTTAGCAGCTTCAAGGCAGTCAGCGGGTCGGCTGCTTAGTTCAGATGAAACATCTCAACAGCTGTTCGGTGGACTGGGATGAAATGTGCTTTGACATTCATGATCCCCTCAGGATGAACTGTAATAACTTCATCGATCCAGCGCCATCATCAGGTCAAAGTTTGAACGTGACCAATCGTTTGTTTGGGGCATCTCTGTAGTTTAGGGGTCTACTGGTTTAAAATGTCCCATAATCTCCGTTAGAGTATCTAAAAAAATACATCATCACAAAGCTGAAAACAGTTTTTCTTACTTCATGTGAAGCGTGTTTTGTGGGTTAATGGTCAGTTGACACTGCAGTGGTCTGTTATCTAGGACCAACCACATAAAAGCAGCTTCCATGTGATACAACACCCGTTCACAAACTGGTTCCTGGAGTAATTTTTTATTATTCAAATGTTAAGTTTGGATTTACAGGCACATGGGAACAAACAGGGTCATTCAGGTCCTCGCAGGGCTGGAAACATGACGCCGCCATGACAGAATAAAGACAAAATACAGAGGAGTCCTGCAGGCTGGGCAGCACATACATCACCATCTAAGACAACAGGGTTACAATACAAATAACTGGTACATTATAACTTAAAATACTGTTTATACATCATGTCTGTATGAGCTGCACATCCTGCAGGGCGTCCGTCTGGATGGAGGGAGGAAAATAATGGCAAAAATAAAACAACGGTTGACAAAAACAAGTCAGTAAGTGTCCAGTTCACCTGGTAACGGGGAACATTTAAGGTTCTCTGTTTGGACAGATAAACAGCTGATGCCTGTTTATCTCCACCGGAGAATCTGAACTAAAAAAACGTAAAACTCTGGTAGTGTTTGGTTGTTACCTGCTGGTTTAGGATCAGTTTTTGGAGTTTTCACTGTTCAGGACCTGATTTAAAAAAAAAAAAAACCCTGCTTCAGTACCGACACAAGGAGACGGCGTGAGACAGTGAGGACATTTTTGTGAAATAAAACGTGGGAGCCCTCGTTGGGATGGGACTGTGATTACAACCAAACTTTATATTAAGGCACAAAACACTAATTAAAACAGTTAACTACTGTAGCAACATGTGACCAAGCTTATCGTCTCCATAAAGTCGACCGAATAAATTCAGTAAAATGACTCGTAAGGCCGGAGACGGCCCCTTTAAAACATGTCCTGATTGATAAAAGGGTCAAAGCTCTAAATAACGAAACAAAAATATTCAGTTAGGTTGAATTAACCTGTGAAAACCCACAAAGAATCAATAAAACACAAAGGAAATATTGGCATCGCTATGAGGCAGCAACACTGAGCCTTGTATACAAGCAAGCATATTATAATAATAACATACCACAGACGTTATCATAGATATTTATATATATTTAACCTGGAGGTTTCAGTTGATTGATTGTGATAGAACTTAATGCGGCTGTTTGCATGTTGGAGTTTTATTTCGTAAAATCAGCCAGTCCTGAATCATTTAAGCATATATTTACACAAATAACAAATTACTCACTCTATGTCATAATAAAAAACATTCACACAAAAATATAACATTTGAAATAATTATTAGCACCAGTGTATCAGATAAAATTCTCACTACGCAAAATGTACACAGTTGCATAGTGTTGGATTTAGCCTGGAAGATATTGTTAATATGTGATCGGTAAAAACACCAGTGATAAGCAGCAACTTCTGGGAGAACAACGGACAACGAGAATAAAACGTTTGTAGTGTTACAACATCAGTACATGAAATGGTGTTTGACCGTGGTGAGAAACGTCAGAGCTGGTTGAAAGACGCACCTGCAGAGCCCCTGAAGTCCTGAAGAACGAGCTGATACGAGATAACAACCTGCAACTAACAACAGAGATCAACTTCTGGTGGGGACAAGGTGAAAGCTGCACACTAGATAATATCTTCTCACCCTAAATGATCTTGTGCACCAGATTGTAAAAATACGTTTCTTCTGGACTTCAGAGGCTTGGGTGGGCGTGGCTTTACTCAACAACACGACCTGCTGGAGGTGAAAATACTGCTGAAGAGAAGAGGAGTAAAATACTTTTCCTCTGCGGTTTGTGGCGTAGCTTTGGGAGGAAAGAAGCAAACAAACGAGAGGATTCCTTCACTGTGGTTTCTGAAAACACGGTTGGTTTGAAAATAAAAAAAACAGCGAGCAGCTGAACATTCAGCTGGCTGAAAACTGTAAAACTGCGACGTAGCTGGCGTGTCCCCGGGCATGATGGGTAATGGCTGGTCAGACACAGAAAACAACAATACGAGCGGACGCTCCTCGAAGCGCGAGGAACTTCCTGTGTGGGTTCTGTGCCGGTGAAACAGACGGGTGCAGTCACGTCGGGTCTGTGGTTCTGGTTTTTCTCGAGGTTCTTCCGCCTCTCTGTGCGGCTTCTCTACGCCGCTTAGTTCATTCCACCGTGACCACGTTACTGCGTCCTACAGACAAAACTAAAACAGCTGCTTCTGTTTCGTTAAAAACCGTGAACGTGGTTTGAAATATCGGCTTCTCTCTTAGAAAAAAAAAAAAAAACACGACAAGAATCTGAAAACAAAAAAAAGGTTAAAAAGCTGTTTTGGTAAAAGTCGGCATGTTTGCCAGAGTGTTAGATGTGTGGGTGGGGGGGGGAGTGTCGGAGGAGGAAGAGGAGGAGGAGGAGGGCGGGCTCAAGGCCTCTCCAGAGACGGCGTGTTGAAGCAGCCGTTGGGTAACGTGTTCTTGATGTCATTGAGGTTGGCGATGTCGGCGCGGATCTCGCGGATCTGCCGGTCGTAGTCGTTGATCATGTCCTCCTGGGTCCGCGCCACATCGTTCAGCTCCGCCAGCTTCTTGTCCAGCTCGCTGTTGGCCATTTTGCCCTTGGCGCTCTTCAAGGACTCGTCAATCTGGTTCAGTTTGCTCAGGTCCACCTTGTCGATGTTTCCTGGAGAGGAGACGAAGGAGAAAATGAAGCCTGAGCCAGACGTGGACACGAACACGCTTTGTTACTGTTGTTAGTTTTATCTATTAGAGAAGGTTCAGTTTTTGTAACTGGGAAAATGTCCAGTGGGAAGAGATCGCTGGCAGCTTAGCCTGAGGGCTCATCACTGCCTGACAGGACAAGTTCTGGGCAAACAAAGCCCCTTTCTTCATAGTTACAGTGAAACTGTCTGCTCAGACTGAGGCGTGATTTCTATTTAAATTCTAAAAGAGCTTCTGAACTGGTTTATATGAGGAAACTGTGGAGAGGTAAAGAGTATTCTAAACTGCTGGGACGCTTATTATTCTTCGCTTCATACAGACTCTGATGGCTGCGTTATCCTGTTCAGAGCAGCGTCACGGAGCTGACTGCGTCTCTGTGCGGACGTTGTTCTTACCCAGCTGGTCCAGCAGGGCGGTGATGGTGCTCAGAACCGTCTTCACGGCGCTTTTGGCCTTGCGGGCGTTGTCTTCTGCCTCCTTAGCGTTGTCTGACGCCTGAGGTACAGAAAACAGTGTTGATCCAACACAGAAACTGATTTTACAGAAAAGCTTGAAGCCCTTTCAGACCGAACACTCACTGACGTTTACATGCACAGAATATTACAGTTCTAGCCCTTATTCCTAAAGAGACAATATTCCTTCTAAGCTGTTTACACGTCTAATGAAAATGAATATTCCACTAATATTCCCGTTTCCATGCAGCCGTTCATACTCCGACTAACGTAAACCCTCCCATTACGTACGTCCTCCATATGTCATATTGTCATATTCGGAACATTAAGTGCATGCAGACGTAGTCACTGATGTCACCTAAATTATTTAAGCAGAACCGTTCGTACCATTCCCGCCATCATCATGTCCTGGTCGGCCTCGGCCTTCTTCTTGGCCAGCTCCTGCTCGGCGGCGGTCAGCTGGTCCATCATGCCGCTGACCTCGTTGTCCAGCTTGTTGGTGTCCTGGAAGGCCTTCTCTGCGTCCTCCTTGGTCTTGGCCGAGCCCTGAGAGGACACAGGTGTTATTCACAGTTAGGAGGACGAAACGTTAAGCTGATGGACGCCTTCTCAGCGGGCCGTCCGGTTGCCGTCGTACCTTCTGCACGTTGCTGGCGATCCTCTCCGCCTCCTCCGCCCTGTCCTTGGCCTCTCGGGCGTCGGTGGCCGCGTTGCCGAGCGCCGCCTCCGCCTGCCTGGTCTTCTCGTTGGCGGCCATGATGGTGGCGTTGATGGAGGGGATCTTCTTCATGGCTTCTTCAGCAGCGGTCTTGTTGTCATTGACCCTCTTGTCAAAGTCTGCAGGAAGTTACACATGAAATAGAAAAAAATCCAGATGAGACCACGGAGATAATCCTATAGACCTGATATATATAAACGTATTAATCAATCATTAACTTCAAATGTGCACCTGAATCAAGTCCTTCTATCATTTTAAGACTGCTTAAAATCATCATTTTAACTCCTAAAACTCCTTAATCAATGCAGAAAACCATAAAACAGCTTTATAATCCAGTCATTTATCTATTCATTTACCACAAAGTTGGGGTGGACCCTTGAGTTTGCAATTTAAATTAATAATTACACCTTAAAATCCCTTAAAAATGTCCATTTAAAATACCTTAAAATAATACAATCCATTAATATGGAAACTGACAAACACATTAATGAAAACATTCACTGAATTTCAAGGTCAGACAGACAGACACAGACAGACAGAAAGAGATACAAACAGACAGAGATACAGACAGACAGACAGAAAGTCAGACAGACAGAAAGGCAGACAGACAGTCAGACAGACAGAGATACAGACAGGTAGATACAGACAGACAGACAGACAGGCAGGCAGACAGACAGGCAGACAGACAGACAGGCAGACAGACAGGCAGACAGGCAGACAGACAGGCAGGCAGGCAGACAGAAAGGCAGACAGACAGTCAGACAGACAGACAGTCAGTCAGTGAGTCAGTCAGACAGACAGACAGACAGTCAGACAGACAGACAGACAGAAAGAGATACAGACAGGTAGATATAGACAGACAGTCAGTCAGACAGTGATACAGACAGACAGTCAGGCAGAGATACAGACAGACAGAAATACAGACAGGCAGACAGACAGGCAGACAGACAGGCAGACAGACAGAAAGGCAGACAAAAAGTCAGACAGACAGAAAGGCAGACAGAAAGGCAGTCAGTCAGACAGTGAGTCAGTCAGTCAGTCAGACAGTCAGTCAGTCAGACAGTGAGTCAGTCAGTCAGACAGTGAGTCAGTCAGTCAGACAGACAGACAGACAGACAGACAGTCAGTCAGTCAGACAGTGAGTCAGGCAGACAGACAGACAGACAGACAGACAGACAGTCAGTCAGTCAGACAGTGAGTCAGTCAGTCAGTCAGACAGACAGACAGTCAGTCAGTCAGACAGTGAGTCAGGCAGACAGACAGTCAGTCAGACAGACAGACAGTCAGACAGTCAGTCAGTCAGACAGTCAGACAGAAAGGCAGTCAGTCAGACAGACAGACAGACAGACAGTCAGTCAGACAGTCAGTCAGACAGTCAGTCAGACAGACAGACAGACAGACAGTCAGTCAGACAGTCAGTCAGTCAGTCAGTCAGTCAGTCAGACAGACAGTCAGACAGAAAGGCAGTCAGTCAGACAGTCAGACAGACAGACAGACAGACAGTCAGACAGTCAGACAGACAGACAGTCAGTCAGTCAGTCAGTCAGACAGACAGTCAGACAGAAAGGCAGTCAGTCAGACAGTCAGTCAGACAGAAAGGCAGTCAGTCAGACAGTCAGACAGACAGACAGTCAGTCAGTCAGTGAGTCAGTCAGACAGACAGACAGAAAGGCAGTCAGTCAGTCAGACAGACAGTCAGACAGACAGACAGTCAGACAGTCAGGTACCTCGGAGGTCGTCCAGGATGCCCTCGGCCTCTCTGAAGGTGGACTGACCCTTCTTCGCCGCCTCCTCAGCCAGAGCTTTGGCAGCGTCGGCCCGAGCCAACAGCTGATCTGCAGTCTGTCCGACAGGAAACCAGACGTCAACAAACACACGCCGGAACAACCTGACGTGTTCGTGTGCCAGTGTTTTACCACAGGGACAATAAAGCTTAAACTAAAACTCTTCGTTTAGATTGCGGGACAGTTTCAGGAGAGACATTATTTATATATTCATATACAGTATAGTAAAGTTCATTATCATCAATGAGCCACGTTCTGCTTTACAAACTTCAGGTTTTCTCCGCGACATTTTGGGAAATATCCTGTTTCTGTCAGAGTGATATGTTCAGGCTGATTTCTCAGGACGTGTTTAGCCTACCTTAGCATAAATGAATCCACCTACCTGCACCGTGAACCTGTTTCTGTGTTCACACTGAGACGGCTCAGAGGTTCCAGCTGCAGTCAACGTACCTGTTGCTCACTTTTGCCTTTCTCCAACAGTTTGCGGACTTCCTGCTCTTTGCCCTTCAGGTCGTCTCTCAGGTCGTTGTACTCCTTCTCCGTCTTATCGATCAGCTTGTCGAGGTCTGCCGCCTCTTTCTTGATCTTACTGGCTTCATCCTAAAAACACAAAGACTGGTCAATTCCCCGGGAAGTCAAAATATACATGATGAAAACCACCGGAGAACTTTGGGCGACATGTATCCTGACTACGAGCATCACCTCCAGAGCCTTGGTGTCCAGCGCCGGGACGCTGGTCAGGTTGGCGAAGATCTTCACAGCTTTGTTCCCGGCATCTTCTGCTTCTGCCTGAACCTTATTGGCCTGCTTCTCCAGATTCTTTGCCAGCTCCTTGGCCTCGTTGTACCTGAACGATAAGATCAGATGTTACATCTGATGGTTATTTTAATGGTGTGTGACGGTTGAAGCTTCGCTGCGACGTACTTCTTGTTGAGCTCGTCGATCTCCTGGCTCGTCTTGCCCTCCCCATCCAGAGTCTTCAGCAGCAGGTTGTACGCCTTGGTTGACGTGTCGTTGGCGTCTTTGGCAATCTTCTCGATCTGGTCGGCATCCATCTTGTGCCTGAGAAACGCACGAGACACAGAAGTGATGTCTAGGACGGGGTCATGGTGCCAGTAAGGTTTTTCTAACTAAACTCTTTCGTATTGAACAAAATAGCAGAAGAACTTTGTCTGAATTAAATAAACATTTTTAAAGTTTTAAAGTGCTGCTGCTGTGAAACAAACCAAACTCAAAGTTAAACTTCAAAGTTGTTTCTGATGAATAACAAATGAACTCTTGTCCCTCAGTTCTTGTTGCAGAGTGTCAATGATCTTACTTATCGGCCAGCGTGCGAGCCTCCTCAGCCAGCAGCGTCATGTTGTTTGGGTCTCCGGTGCCGCTCGGGGGTTTGATGTCCTGCGGATGACAACGGCTCCGTTAGTAAGTTCTCGGGCTCCGTCAGTTAAACTAACAGGCTAACGGGGACATCACTCACCACTTTGCCAATGGCGTCTATGGCCTTGTCCAGCTCTTGGCGCGCGCGGTCGATCAAGTTCTCGGCGTCTCGGACTCGGCTGCGGGCGCGGTCGGCCTGAGTGCCGGTGTCTTCCACCGTGTTGCGGATGTTCTGCAGCCGGTTCCACTGAGTGGTCAGAGTGTTGTTGATGTTGTTCAGACGGTCCAGCAGACCTCGGTCCACGTCTGCAGGGTCAAAGGTCAAGATGGATAAAAACGTTCTGATTCATTAGAGAGCATCAAATCAGAGCTGCTTTACTGAGAGCTCCTCCTTCAGCTCAGGACGTCTCTGCAGCCGCCTGAAGGCAGCAGGACACACGCTGACACGCTGACACGTTGATGGACACAAACATTTATTACTTATCACATTGTACTAATGTTAACAATGAAAAAGGTTTGTGGTGCCGCGTGATCTCCTGGAGAAGCGATTTGTTGTCAGTTTCAGAGCTGTGAGACCATTGATGTGATTGGCTGAGTGTATTTATAGACTGCACTCTGATTGGCCTTCCTGGCTGTGACATCGCGGCAAGGCAGAAAGAACCCAGTTAAATGGAGCATTGAATGTAATTATATCTTTTACATGTTGACAGAGTCACTGCAGAACAATGAAATATCCACAGACACCTGTGGCTGGTGCCAGTGTCGGCTCGCATTTGGTTCAACTTGCGATCTTTCTACGAACCGGTTTGGCTCCAGAGCCCCGTCTTTACCTCACAGTATACGTGTCACCTTCCCCAGAAACACCACGGCAACTTTAAGCGTTCAAGGACACGATGACACGATGTACACCGAACATCGGTCACGATAATCCCGCCCCCAGCCCCCCAACGCTGTTCCTGACAAAATGCAAAGAACTGGTTCAAGATTAGGCTCTGAACCGGCCCTCTCACTGCCCTGGTGGCCCACATGTTCGAGACCCTGACACGGTGACTGGTACCTTTGCTGGCCTGAGCCTCCTCCAGCAGCTCAATGATGGCTCTCTCTGCCTCCTTCAGCCGATCCTCGAAGGCCTTATCGCTGACCGTGTCCTGCCCCGAGCCGAGATTATCGATCAGAGTCTGCAGGTCGTGAAGCTTCTGCCTCTGCTGGTTCACCTGGAGAGAGAAACCACACCGTCACTTATCTTTGTGCGGAGGCACCAAACACATGATCGTGTCCTCGCTGTAGCCGACCGGCCGTCCTCACCTTGTCTCTGACCAGACTGTAGCAGGAGGGACACTGCTGGCAGCCCGGAGCCGAGCGGTTGTAGAAGTAGTTCTCCTCACACATGTCGCACCGAGCTCCGACGAAGCCGGGCCGACACTCGCAGCGACCGTCCTCCTTACACTGACCGGACTGAGCGCCTTCGGGGTCGCAGTCACAGGCTGCGGGTCACAGACGGACACGTTAGACCACCAAAAGCTAAAGAAACTGGATATTTCATAATCAGGTATGTGGTCGTCCTCACGTTTGCATCCGGACGAGCTGAAGCCGAAGAAGTTGACCTCGCAGCGTTCGCAGTGCAGGCCGGTGACGCCGGGCTGACACTCGCACTGTCCCGTGGTGATGTCACACTGACCGTTGGTGGAGCCAATGGGGTTACAGTTGCACCTGTGGAAAGAGGAGGATAACGTTTAGAAGCGGCAGCAACAGGAGGTCAGTGGAGACACGGAGCATGGACGGAGGGAAGCTGACCGTTCGCAGCCGTTGCCGCTCTGCAGGTTGAAGAAGCCGGGCTGACAGGCGCTGCAGTCGCGCTCGGCCACGTTGGGGAGACACTGACACTGTCCGGTGACCTGGGAACAGCCGGTCTGCCGACCAACAGTCCCAGACACAGAGCAGGAGCAAGCTGAGGAGGGGGAGGACCGAGAAGCACAGTCAGAAAGCTCCGGGACAGACAGCAGTCACAGCAACAATGGGATCGATTTACAGAAGAAACATGTTCGATAGTTTTAAACTGTCACTTGGGTCGGCACACTGTCGGTGTAGAGAGACAGGAAACATGGAGGCCATTACCTCACATTTTACACACCGATTTTCTTTTATCCCGAGATTCCACTTGGATGCAGTACAGATAATAATTTAAATTTAACACATTTAAACCAGGAAAGAACTGGAGGATTGAATGTTTCATCCATCTCTGTTTGATTTGCTTCCCTTCAGGCAGTTATTACTTCGGTTTGAGCAGAAACTTGTAACAGAGATGATCCACCGCAGTCAACGTCATGCTTTTACTGCTGCAGACTGTTACCATGGTAACATCAGTAACTGACAGTCAGCAAAGCAAACGTGTTGAAAACTAAAACCACCTTAACTACAGGTGAAGAGCTACGATACACAGGGAACACTGGTTGGCCTTTAAAAACCGGCCCAGTGTGACCACGTGACCCTCGGGACTTCCTCTTACGTTTGCACTTGTCGGCGGGGTTGGCGGCCAGGGCGTTGCCATAGAAACCCTCCTTGCAGCGGTCGCAGAAGAAGCCGTCGGTGTTGTAGATGCACTTGAGGCACTCTCCGGTCTCGCGGTTGCAATTGCCGACGGCGTTGGGGTCGATGTTGTCGCTGCACTTGCAGGCGCGGCAGGCTCGGACCGGGCCATTCTGACCCAGGGGGTCGCCGAAGAAACCGTCGTCACAGAGCTCGCAGCGCTTACCTGCAGACAGGTGAGGTCACAGGACCAGGACTCTTAATGTACAGGTGGACTCTGGCTGTTCTGGTAGTTCTGGTACTAAATGTGTCACACCGCAGCATGCACGGGTAATTAACGGGTAGTAATAACAGATAAAAACAGGTAATTAACTAGTAGTTCAATCACAACAGACATAGATGTGCAGATCTAGTCTTCAATTCTTGTCTAACCTGTACAGGTGTGTGTGTGTGTGTGTGTGTGTGTGTGTGTGTGTGTACCTGTGGTTCCTGCGGGACAGTTGGTGCAGACCACCTCTCTGGTTTTGAGGACGACAGCGCAGGTGGCTCCGGCTGGACAGGGACATGGCTGACAGTCGCCTGACGTCCCCCGGGTGGCGTCGCCATAGAAACCGTCTTTACAGCGCTCACAGCTCAAACCGGCCGTGTTGTCCTGACAGTCGCACGCTCCTGGACGGACAGGCGGAGAGACAGAATAACCAGTCAGTAACCAGTGTTACCTGTGTCGGGGTTGCAGGCGTCACTGTGGTCAGTAACCAGTCAGTAACCAGTCAGTAACCAGTCAGTAACCAGTCAGTAACCAGTCAGTAACCAGTGTTACCTGTGTCGGGGTTGCAGGCGTCACTGTGTCCGTTACAGTTGCAGGGCTCACAGGGGCTGAAGGCTCCGAGCTCTGGTCGGCCGCGGCGATATCCCAGAGTGCACTGCTCACAGTGTTGACCCTGGTAACCCTGGGGACAGGTGCACTGCTCCACCCAGCGGGCTGGGACACCTGGACCCCGCCTCGCCGTTACCAAGGAGACGTCGTCAAGGTAACCGGCACCTGGAGAGACGGATTCATCAGCAAATGATGATGAACAGAGCAGACAGGAAGT
>CM062203.1:927500-962500 GCA_031216445.1 Lateolabrax maculatus | reverse complement strand
TTTTCTAATACCCCGTCATCTTCATCATATACAACAGACGCCATTATACTGTACATCTGAGGGTTAATTGAAACCTGCTGACAGCTAAATGAAGGTATTGACCAGGTGTGTGTGTGTGTGTGTGTGTTACCTGTCGCAGCTGAAGCCCTCCACGTTGTCTTTACAGCGACACTGTCCCGTGTTGACGTCACACTCCTGAGTGCTGCCAGAGGGCGAGCAAGAACAAGGCCTGCAGAGAGAGAGAGAGTTTATAGAGTTAAAGTTCACGTTCACTTCACACAGACTGCAGGAAGGAGAGAGAGAGGACGGGCGAGAGACACCGCAGACAAGCAGGAGGGTTGAAGGAAGTGTTTTCTGTTCCAGGTCCAGCCAGCAGAGGGCGCTCAAAGTACAAAGTGAACACTCAATCAAGACCAAGACACAACTCACTTGCAGAAGATTTTATTTGTTTCTGTAAAGTAGAGTCAGAAAAGATCAAATTGATCAACAGATAAAAAAATAAAGTGTCCAATAACTCCCCCTGCTGCTGAGACCAGTTTCTCTTTTACGTAGATTTCTGTAGACCAGACAGACGAGGAGTCTTTGTGCTAAGCTAGGCTAAACACCTGTCCGTTCTGGACAACTAATTGATTATTATGATTATTGATAAATCAGCGGATTATTTTCTTGATTTATGATTTGGTGACTTCTTGTCTTGACTGACGATGTCCAGCTTGACACTAAGAAAACTGTCACTTCAGAGGAGCCATTTCTGCTTAAAAGAATGACTCAAATGATTAATCGATTATCAAAATGAATCAGATCAGATTAACTGACTAATCGTTTCAGCTCTATTTGACGCACTGAATTAAAACTAAGATCCATCTTCTCGTCTGATCATTTCTGATTATAGAAATGTTGGACTGTTCCTTTAAAGCTGGACAGCTGAGGGGATTGTGGGAGTTTGCTCAGGCTCAGAGACCTTGTCGTCATCACACACAGAAGTCCAGTCATTTTTCTCTGTGTTTTGGAGGGCGGGTCAGTACCTGCAGCCGGCCTCCGTCAGACTGTGGTATCCCGGCTGGCAGCGGTCACACTTCTCTCCGGTCACTCCTGGTTTACACGCACACACTCCTCTGTTGTCACACTGAGGAGACTCCGAGCCTGGAAACACACACACACACACACACACACACACACACACACACACACAGTCTGCATGTTAACCTTCAACCAAGTGCAAACAATCAGCTCCCTTTAACTAACGGTGTCACTGGGGCTCAAACAACAGCTGCCTCATATTAAGCAGCAGTTTGCTGCAGAGTTCTGTTAAAAAACACCGAAACCACAAGGTTCATACCAGAGGTTTTACATGTTTTCACTCTAACTGCATTTCATGTGCACTTACTGTGTATACTGCTGAGTGCTTCCGTAATCACAACACACAGATTTAACATGCAGCTATATATCATATTATATAACACTATATATTTCTAACTTCCTGTAGCTTCCAACTGAACAGAAGGTAAGACATTAAAATGTCAAACATTCCTTTAAGTCAAGGTCCACTGCCTGGAGCTTGCAACTGTATCTTATGGTCTTCATCAGCAGATGGAGTTGGTAGGTGGTGGAGTCACCTGAGTCCACAATCCATCTGCTGAAGAAGGTCATGAGATTCTGTTGAATCGTGTATGTGTCGTCCCGACTTCCCCCGAACTCACCGACAGTGTTGCAGCTGCAGGGCAGGCAGCGGCTGCCGCTCTGGTCTCGGTAGTAGTTGTCGAGGCAGCGCTCGCAGTTGGGCCCGTCGGTGTTGTCGGCACAGTTTCTGCAGTGGCCCCCGTGACCGGTGGCCCGGTACAGCTCTGCATCGAAGTAACACTCGCCGCTCTTCCCGTTACAGTTGCAGGCTGAGAGGGAGACACGGTTTCACATCAACAGGACTCATTATGAAGTGAGCGTACAGCAGCAGCATTATACACAGTACAGCAGCAGTGAATCTGGAGAGGATGTAGTCTGGAGTTCAGTCAGGTCGTCGGTCTTATTCTGGCTTAAAAACAGCCATGTTAGGCTGAGTATTTACTGTTCTGAACAACGTGGATGAATCCTGGACTGAACAGTTGAAAATGGGTTAAATGAGGTGAAATCTGCAGATGAGTTTCCACACTCAGGTTCCTCCAGTTTCCTGTGCTGATGTGAGCGCTGCAGGATGGATTAACTTGACTGTGGGAGAAGAAATATTTTCTCTGAACCCAGTTAGTCATGCATCTGCACAATGATATAGGAACTACAGCTCCCACAATCCCCCAGGGACGGTCATGACTAATGCTACAGTTTGGCCCCTCTGGCTGGTCTGGGATCACTTACTGCAGACTGTAAGTCACTTTTAATGCATCATGTGATCTGCCTGTGGGTCAGCCCTTCATCTTTGACTCTTTTTCATGTTTTAACATTTGTTTGTTTGCTGTACAGCAGCAGTGTAACTAATAGTGGCAGTAGTGGAAGTAATAGTCGTACTTGGTATGTGAGCAGCAGCAGTAAAAGTTGTAGCAGTACAGTAGCAGAAGACTTATACTAGCAGTAATCATACCTGCAGTAAAGCAGTGGCAGCTGCCGTAAAGCAAAGAGCTACAGTTCAGAGGCAGCAGACTTACGCAGACACTCGTTGGCGTTGTCGGCGGTCGCTCTCCTCCACGGCCGGTCGTTGTAGAACGGTTGGCAGACTTGGCAGTCGTCGCCCTCCGTGTTGTGTTTGCAGTTACACACCAGCCGTCCTCCGCTGTTCTTCACACACTCACTGGCGTGGCCGTTACACTTACACCTGGCGGCACAGAAACACAGCTGTTACACCTCCGACGACTTCCTGTTTCTTAATCAGCAGTATTGTTACTTCAACTAATGTCAACTTCTTCACTAACTAAAGAAAGACACCTGAACTAACACCTGAACTAATCTCTGTTACACGTGGACACAAACTCCTCCACACTGCTTTAAAAACTCTCCAGAGTTGTAGGATATATGTGACACATATATATGAACAGTCACAAAGGGATTTTCTTCTCTCCGCCTCTCAGAGTTTTATAATGGCACAGGCGGACGGTGTGGTGTTGATTCTGTTTTTGGTTCTGATGAGGTTTTTCCGCTCGGTGGCTCTGAGGGAAGGTTTTGATGAACTTGTTCGGGGGGGAAGAGCCCCTCTCAACAGGACAGGACTTGCTCAGCAGCCACCTTTGCTTATTGTCTCAGGTGTTTCTTGGCAGAGAGTTGTGGAAAAACTGACGACGAGAAGGAAGACTGAGGCACTAAAGAGGCTGTCAACATGTGACATTCAGGTAACTTACACTAATCCTTGTCCACAGTTTTAGAGAAGTTTTTATATTTATAAACTACTTTCAGACGGGATAATGAGCTTATATTGCACTTAAAAAAAGGACAAGTTTGACACCCTGTTTGTGCAGCTTCATCTATATACAGAGATGGTATTTAAGAATGAATAAATCCCATCACACTTGTTTTTAAAACATTAATTTTAGGAAAAGCCAAATGTTCACCAGTAAAAGCTTTGTGTGTGTTTCATGAGGAACACTCAGGAATTGAATCATTGTTAGACTGTTGGCTGAGATTCTCCACACTAGATCTGTCTGCACAATTAGGACTGGAAGTACAACCTGTCCTGTTCTTCCCTTCTAGATTCAATTAGGAATGACCACGAAGTCACCAACAATCGATGTGGCGACTACACTTTAATCTGTGACTTTAGTCATTAAACGGTTGGAATCAACTTTGTTTAGCAATGAGACAACTTTTGTAGAGCAATGCAACAAGTGAACAACTTCTTCATGGAGAAAAACTTGAGCAGACAAATGTTCACATTTCAAAGTTTACTTTCAACAGAACTCTGGCTGTCCTGCTCAGCTTCCAGGTGAACAAGTTCAGGTAAATCAGGGTGGAGCCGACAGAGGAAAAGACTCCTCACAAACCCTCTGACAGGTGCTCCAGCTCAGGACTCTTCCCTTTTCTTCCACCCGTCATGGCGGTCGGTCCGCCCCATTCCGGTTTCCCTGTAATCCAGCCCTGCCGGCCAGGAATGCCAGGAATGCTGGCTGTGTAATGGAAATCTGCTCCACATTTCAAACAGATTATGGCTGCAGAGGCTGTGCAGTGGCAGCCTGTTTAACACTCCTGTAACGCCTGTCCAAACCTTTTTTCAGACGTGCAGGAAAAGGAGTTCTTATGTGGATTCCTGTGCAGGCCACAGGGAAGCAGACCACACAGTGACGCATCGAGACCAGGACCCACAAAACCACCTGACTGCACTCAGTCAAGTAAAGTTACATCTGTCTGAGCAGGTTTCATCAACCTCAGGCTGCTGAAACTTGTTCACAACAAGGAAAAATGTCTCTTTAGCAGATCTGCTGCCATTCTAATGAGAGGTGTAACTACTCATCCAGGCTCAGAACATCGCAATAAACAACTGGGACAATATGCATCATGGAGCCACAATATTCATCAAAATATTTATTAAATCTGCTCAGTTATGTGTCCTGCAAGGTGCTGACTCTAGTTTGCGTACATTCAGCCTTTTCTAAGGTCTTTACCTTCCTCCCACAGCGAAGTCAGAGATGGCGTAGTAGTAGGACTTGAGGACCTTAGGGTCGTTGAAAACCTCGTCTCCAAACGTGTTGAGCCTGTTCAGGGTCACTCTGATGTCGGTGGCCGTCACCCAGTCCTGCAACAGACACAACAAGGACGCACTGTTAGAGACATCAGGCCTGTCAAATAAGCAAACACATACAGCAGGCAGCAGGGCTTCATCTGTGTCTGCACAAGGAGAATCAGAAACAGCAAACATCAGCGCATCCAAATATCCCTTCTATCAGTTCATGGTGAGTTGACAAGTCAAAGTTAAAAAAGGAAATAATTGAGTGTAAACACACAGACTTCATACAGTGGATGTGTTTGACTGCCTCCATCCACAAGCTTTTTCTGTCCTTTTAAAGACAGTGAAAACCTCAGACTTTGTCCTTAAATTCTAACTGATCTCTCAAACAAAGTGTTCTCAGTCCACACAATGATCCTTCAAACGAGCCCTTTCACTACTGTAAAGATTCTGACAGGAGCGACGCTGGTACAGTATCAGAGTTTAGAGTCTCCTGCGGAGGAGCTGCGGGTTGTAAGTTGAGTTGTTTAAAACCCTCTGTCTGCTTCAACATCAACAAAGTCCGTTGTTTCCTGAGCGTTGTGGTTGGTGGAAGCTCATTAACATGATATCCTAGTGAACGTAGAAGCATCTCCCACATTGGTCTGCAGCGCCTTTTCTAAGCTGAGTTGAAGCGAACAGCTGAGCTTCAGTTTGAGAGATTCAATACCAATGTAACGTTGTTTCTGGGTTGTTGTTCCCCGTATCAGAGGAAATTTGCCTTGAAGTTGAAGGCTCATTATAAAGAACGCCAAACAGTAAAAGTCCAAAGATTGTTTTTCATCTGAAGCATTTGTGAAGTAAAAGTAAAACTGATGAGCAGTAATCAGAGTCCAGCAGAGCTGATGCACGTCTTCAGTTCTGCAGGTGTCTGGTTATAAACCAGAGTACTGGACACATTAACATGTTGACCTGGAACGTGAATGTCTCAACCACATTTTATTGCAAACTAGCTGATATTTGTTCACTTTGAACCAAAAGCATTGGACCGACCGCCAGCTGAGCTGCTTGCAAAAGCAAATGCAGATGTAGTGTAAAATAATTCAGATGTGAACGTTGGATCATGAGTCTGCAAACAGGGGTGTGGTTTAAGTTCTCAGGCTGTGGGAAACACTGAAAACAGGCACTCAAACTGTGACATTGTTAGTGAAATGGAATTTATTTTCTTGGCATCATGATACGAGAGCCAGATGGAGAGAATTACTGAAGGACACCTGTTCAGTTTCGGACGTGTTGTCTCATCACGGAGGATAAAGAAAGTTACTCAACGTCCCGCCTGGGTGAAAGGCTCATGGGAAACTGAGAGTGAAGGCCAGTGATAGCTTTGTTCAGTATCAGCAGGAAACTTATCAGCAGGCCCAAAGCTTTTTATTCAGCTGAGTGAGAGCTCCGAGCAGCTGTTTGAACACAAGCAAACAGCTCAGAGTGAAGAGATCTGAACCGAGTCCGAACAGAAACCCCCGTCTGTCCGGACCGGGTGCGTTTCTGCTCACAGGAAAGTGGGAACACTTGTCTAAATGCTAATCCATGTCTGATATGAACTGTCAGAGAACATGTAATAAATGCTCCATGGCTTTCCAAATGTCTCTCCATGTTCTACCCAAGAAATGTTCCCACTTCCAACCTCAGGAGGAAACCGTTAAAATATCTGCTGACAGCCTATTGGCCTCCTGTCAGACACCAGATCTGTCTATAGTGCTCAACAGGAGACTTAACCGTCAAACAAAGTGATGAAATGTTCGAATAAAAGAAGGTTTTGAGAAAGAGGAAGCATGATTTAAATATGCTCACTGTCTCAGACAAGCAGAGGTGGACTTTCTCTGGCCAGGAGTGTAAATGATGTCCAGGGTGAATGTACGCTTCATTTATCCACCTACTCAGGAAAACTTGTTCCTCCTCCTGTGACTTTGCACACTGATGTTAAATCCTCGTGTAACTGCTGGGAATGTGGAACAGATTTCTGATACACCCACCTGATTCTCCGAGCTGTGACTCACAGCAAACTGCTTCACCGAGGGCTTTAAACAGGAAGTTGACCTTTACAACCTTATTTTCAGACCTTTTATCATCATTTCTAACAGTTTTAGTAACTGCTGAGATTGATTAAATGCTCCAACTACACCCTCAACTTCTTTCCTCCTTCAAAGTGGGACAAGGATGCGGGCGGTGGGGTGGGAGGCAACAAACAATGGCGTCAACAGCAGGCGGTAGCCATGAGGCTGCGCGGTGCCTGGCGGTATGAGGTGTGATAATGCCGTTGGCGGTATGACTGACTGACATGGATAGAGACATGGGGGCTGGTGGTTCTTCGGCAGCCAATTAAAGCCTGAAGAGGACAACAAAGATGGAAATGGTTATACCAATAATTCTGAAAGCTGCAGGCTATGACTCAGAGGTCAGAGAGATCAGATCCCGCTCATTGAAAATGTGATAATGAGGGCCGATAATCATCTTTCAGGCCCCAAACGTCACGTTGACCCTCGCGGCTAAGCAAACATGGGCAGTATAATTTACACATGAAGCCTTAAAACTCGATTACAACACAAGGCCCCTGTACACACACCAAAAACCAAGTAACCGATAAATAAATATGTTTAGTTCACTAATGAAATTGTCAAATCATATTTCAGTTGCTTTTTGTGAGTTGATGTAACTGACTGTTTAATGGGCGATGATACAGCCTCATATCGACCGCAGGCCCTGAAGTGCACTTTGTGATATCAGCAAATATCCACTTGATAGACTTGATATATCGTCTGGTGATGACACTCGTGATTTGCACCCCTATTGTTACCTCGGGCTTGATATATTTTTTGTTGGTCAAACAAAGGCATACTTGTGACCTGTGCGTGAGCAGGCCAGAGGTAATTTGGGAGCGACAGTCATTTGTGAAACCTGATGCTGATCTGCTTGTAATCATTCTCCAGACGGCCTGGTGAGTCCTGCACGATCACTGAATCATTATGGTTTTGTGACCTTGATATTAAAGTTTCCTGTGATTTGGTTTCAGTCAGGAAACATCTGATCAAACTAATCAAATCAATGCGATAAATGAACATTCAGTTCTGACAGTCCATCAGAGTGTCTCAGCTGTAACTGCACAATGATGTTTGTCTGTGGCCAAACTCTGATGGAGGTCCAGTTCCTGGCAGAGACCCTGTTACTGGTTCACATTTGGCTCTGATGAAGGATCGGCATTGTTGAAGACGTTTCTGCAGCTGCTTTCTCAGCTGGTCAGTTATCTGCAGTTTGCGGTCAGTAACGCCCGACGTTCTCTCTTCATGATTCATGAAGAATAAACTGGTACGGTCCTCCGGCAGCTGCAGCCTGAGGACCGTCCGGTCCAGGAAGCTCGCGCAGGTTCTCGGCTGAGTCAACACTGTTTAAACTGTACAGAACATTTGTTTGCCATCAATCATCTGCGGCTCGGTGCCAGTGTGGAACGCCTCTGCCGGGACATATGTTTTCTGGAGGGAAGAAAAATGCTGCCTGACGTTAGTAACTCCTCTGGGAATCACAAGCATTCAGCTGAGACGCAGCAGACGGCAGGTTTAGTTCACTAAAACAGCCTGGGAGCTTTTGTAGTGTGTCCGAAACCTTCGCATGAAACCAACAGAGAGAGTCAAGGACGGACCGTTGGGTACCGGTGCTGAATTCCGGGTACCGGTACTGGTTTCAGTTCAGATGTGAACGGTACGCAACCCTAATAAATACCCAGTCACACTATAACGTGACTCGGGAACTATTTGGTGCTCAGAGCTTGGTGACATGGTGACTTCTCACAAGGCTGGTTGGCAAACTAACTAAACCACTAACCAGCCAGCCCGGGAGATGCGAGGTCGGTCAGGCACAGCTGTTTTCACTACTTGCTGGCTTGGTTGCTAACTGGACCATAAATTAACTGTTTATTCCACTCCGGTCGACAGTAAAGATTCATGCCGATCGCCTTTGACCCCGCTGATTCGTGTAGATTCAGACACTAAAAACAAGTGAATGAAGTGACAAATGTTGCCATCCTGAATTTAGTTGATACAATTTTAATTAATTCTAATTAATTGAAAGAGTGAGATTCATTAAAGTAACATTATGTTAATGACAAATGTCAAATATGTCTTTATATGTGTGCCTAGTTGTCAAATCCAAGTAAACATAGGAGCTCAACAAATAGTTGTAAATAAACGAATATTGGGGTTTAAGTGGATCTCTGACCGTTTCCAGTCATTAAGATTTTGTAGTTCTTTCCAACAGCTGTTTATAAAGTGTAACCCTACAGCTGATACTTCCTAAAGAGCCAGAGGATAATGACAAGGTCCTTCATATATGCACTGTCTGTCTACCAAATTACAAAGATCTCAAAGGGAAACGTCTCTGGATATTAGGCAGAAATGATCCATAAAATAAACATGAAGAGAAGTGAGAGATGTTTTTTGGACAAATCATGTCAGGATGTTTCAGTGGATTTCTGTGTGAAGGGAGTTTGGTTTCATTAACAGATTGTGTCACCATGTAAGTACAAGGTTCAGTACATGAGGGATTTTATAGTCTGTAAAAAATGAATCAACTCTCAAAGAAACAGAAATAAAGTGAAGCTCAAGACTTTATAGAACAAACTGTAACACTATTCAGTTCTATTTTAGGGTTGGGGTACCCATGTAGATCAAAGACTCCTGCCTTCAGGGCTGCAGGCCTGGCTGATGGGTCACAGGATGAAGATTAATCATTTGGAAAGAGGAAGAAACTAAGTTCTGATGCACAAATTTGATTTATCTACAATTAAAGCTGAAACGATTAGTTGCCAACAATTTTGACAACAACTGTTTAAATATTGAAATCATTTATTGAGGATTAGAACAAACAGTTTTAGGTCCAGCCGCTCCCATGTGACAGTTTGCTGCTCTTTTCGGTTTTATGTCACTGTAAACTTTTGGGTTCAGAAAACTTGTGATGGGTATTTTCACTATTTTTAAACTACTGACTGGGATTACAAGGAAAATGATTGATGGCTGAAGTTTGTTTTTGTGAAATACTGGACAGTTTTACTTCTCAGGCCTCAAATATTTCTTCAAATGGCACAATCCAAAAAGTTTAGAGGCGAAAAGTCAACTCACGGATATCTGACACCAGAGACACAGCGGCTGCAAGAAGACACTATTTATTTTAAGGGGTCACAAGCCAAAAAGGTTGGGAACCGCAGCTCTGGAATAAAACTGAGGGATAGCTGGTCAGCAGCCAAACTGGCTGTTAAGGTGGACTGTCTCAGCTGGTGGTTATTTCCCTCTCAGAGATGACAGACAGCAGGAATGTCAGCGAGCGAAAAACAGCCGTCTGACGCCTCCGACAGGCCGCCGCCTCCAAAAAGAGTCCACAGCTTCGGTATAAATAGCTTCATGCCGACAAGTCAAATAAGGAAGTTTAGAGCTGAGCTGCAGAGCTAAATCTGTTCATTTACACGGAGGGGAAGTATTGGTGAGGGGAAGGAAGACTGTCGGACACATCAGGGAGGCTGTTCGATCCCAACCTCTGCATCACGACAAGTGTTCACTCATGTTTACTGACGTGTTGTATTCATGGGGCATCATCCAGACTCTGTCTTCATCCCGTTCACACAGTCCACAGGTTCACTTATTCATTCAGACTCAGAGGTGGCGTTCGTGTTTCTTGAATAAACCGGACTCCTAACAATGTTTCTGCACTGAGGAGCCACAGAGAGGCAGAATACATCCAGCTACTCTGTCAAAGATGGAGAGCTTGTTGTCTAAATATCTCCTCTGCCCTCTGTATCTGAAGTATATTCACTGATCAGAAATGGACAAAGTTTTTAAAAGTCAGACTGCAAGCAGAGGAGAGAAGAACATCGGATTCCCAGTTGTTGAGCAACTTCAGCCACAGAGAGTGAAGAAACATGGAAACACAAACATACGGAGGAGGAGGAGGAGGAGGAGGAGGAGGAGGAGGAGCGAGTTGAGATGGAGTGAAGGGAAAGACGTTCTCCAGCTGCAGGTCAGCTGAGCCAAACCGAGCGGCCGCTGCAGTGGGAAATCTGGGGGCGTCGCCTAGCAACATGTCGCAACACTTGGCAGCATCAGACCTGCAGAACGGCCTGCTGGGAAAAAAACACCTCCCATCACTCGGCTCCTCAGTGGAATAAGGACGAGGGAATCTCCACTCACAGGTCTGAAGGGGCTACAGGATGCTGAACAGCAGAGGATTAAAAGTAAACTAAAGACTAAATAACGAGCTGTAATCAGGTGTTGATGTGATGATACACGGTCGGTCCTGATGTGAGACCGACTGGTTCTACGTGGAATCATTATTCTCACACAGACCAAAGACTCTGTGACCTTCATCACGACCTCCGAGCTTCTCATCATCTTATTCCCTCTGTTCTACTTTGAACTGAATCCAGAGATTCACCAAAGACTCCCACCACCAGGTCGGGTCTCGAGCTCGGTGCTGTTAACGTTTCTACCGGGTGCCGGCTCGCGTCAAATCACTCGGTGCCAGATGTCGGGGCCTGACAGCCTCACGGTGAGAGGAGGCTCAGCTCAGGTGATGTTAGCCTAACTCCTGATACAACAACTGAGTACATAAAGAGTATCTGAGAGTCTTAATGTGTCTGAAACCCGAGTGTGAAAGAAGCTGCCGGTGGGTGATGACAAACTTCCCCTCCTGTGTGTCTGACCCTAACAAGTGTAGAAAGGCGTCCGCGTGACTGAGGCTCATATTTACATTCACGCTCTCAGAAACAAGCGGCCGGGCTTCCTGCTCGGAGGAAACACAGCCGCCACTTCCTGTTTAGTCTGCCCGGACTTCCTGCGGTCTCACCTGGAGGACGGGGCTGAGGTCGAAGTTGTAGGCGCTCGGTCGCCCCTCCAGCGTGGAGAAGGCCACGTTTCCGCCGGTGAGCGGCGAGATGTCGCTGAAGTCATCGGTGCAGTGCGCCTGCTGCTCGTCCTCTCCGGTGCGGATGAAGCCTTGGCTCGCCTTCCGGTAGGTCTTCTCGCAGGAGCCGCTGTAGTACTGGTACGGCACCCAGGGGCCCCCCTCTCTGGTCCGCTTGTAGATGGCGAAGCTCTCCGGGCGGCTGGTGTGGAACTTGAGCCGCACGTAGGTGATGTCGAAGGCCTTACCTGCAGAAAACAAGAAGTTCATATTTAACCCTCACGTCACTCAGGTCAGAACTTAGAAAATATTTGATTGAAAACATTTTTGTTTCTGTAGCAAGAAACTATTTGTTCTTATATTTCTCCACACAGTAAGTAAAGAATGGAAGAGACGAAGAATGAAAACTAAAAATTTGGGCTTTGACATAATTCTAATGAGATTTCCAGCTTTTATAATGTGTATACACACACACGCACAATGTGAGTCAGTATGAGTCGTGTTCGTTCGCCTGCTGAGAGGCAATAAAGTGTTAAAGTTTGCAAAGCCACTGAAGGACCTTGAACCTTGTTTCCAGGCCTTGCAGACGTGAAGCTGCATTTGCATGAGACAAGAACCCGACTGTGGCGATAACACAAAGTTTACTAAACATTGTGACGGATCACGTCTTCGCACAAAGTATTAAACCTCCAGAAGAAGATTTTCCCGGAAACAAAGCGAAGCGAGCGGCCGCCTGGACCGAGTCTCGCTAAGAACCGATGCCGAGCAGGAATGTACAGTTTGGTTAGAACATGCCGGTCTGCTCCTTTAACTCCCAGCTCGGCCATGCTCGGCAGGTCTGGGCAGGCCGGCGAGCTCCAGGAGCCGTCAGTCAGCGTGTGAAGGAACGCCGCCATGTTTGAGCTGGGCGGCGGGGGGTACGGCTGTTTGCTCAGCCAAAGAATCTGCTCTGTAAACAGTGTGCTGACAGGGGCCCCGGCCCCGGGGGCCCCTCTGTGTCGAAGGCAAATAAAGGTGAAGCAGCTGATAGGACCGAGAGGCGATCACAAAGGGCTGCAGTTTATTACAGGAAACAATGAAGCAACTGCAAACACACCGGCTTCCCCCCCGCCCCCGCCCCCGCTGTGTGTGTGTGTGTGTGTGTGTGTGTGTCACTGCTGACTTGTGAGGACCTTTATGGGTCAAGGTTAATAAGAAGCTGTAAGGTTTGAGCTGCAGGGTGGAGGCTGATTTACAGACGACTGCTGTGAGGATCTAAATGTATGAAACATGCTGAGAGCACCAGGGACGGTCAAGCAAATCAATCAATCAGACACTGTTCTATAATCAATTCATGCTCAAAGTCTTTTGAAAACGTTCCTTTAGTTGTCTCATATGACAGTAAACTGAACGTCTTTCGGAGGGTCGAATAAACCCGAACCACTACATCCTACATTTCCCACAATGCACCTGGATAGTGTCTTTCATCAGAGGCTCCCTGCCTGTCAAACTGCACCTGAGGACGCCTCAGAACCAAACTTCAGACACGAAGCTGAACTCTGCAGTGTTTCAGTGATCTGTTGGCAGCTCAGGGGAATTTCAGAATAAAAGGAGATGTATTCAGATATAATCGTGAACATCTGTGATCTTTCCTCTCCGGAGCTCAGATCAAAGAGCTCCGGTGTCGGTCGGGACGGACTCCAGCCGGCAGGAAACAGATTCTGTCACCGACGTCTCTTTACATACACACAAATAAAACGCCTCCACATCCTCACAAACGCAGCGATCAGGAGGGGAACCCAGGTGGCTGCTGGGACGGGACACCGGAGGACACTGTGATTGGACGAGGAGGTCTTCACTTCAGAGCAGGAGAGCAGGAAGAGAATCAAATCTGCATTGATTCTGATAAAGATGGAACTATTGATACACGACATTTAATACGTCTAATAATTAATATGTTTGTTCGGATCAATAAGGTCCGACCAGTTTAAACTCCGCTCTGATTGGTTGATTATAGTCAGCTTATAGCTGACTTTCATTACTAAACTGAAACCAGTCAAATAATTGATTATTCGTTCGACAGAGAATGAATCAGCAACTATTGTGATAATCCATTAATCGTCAGTTTTTATCCACCTTCAGCTTCTCAGATGTGAGGATTTGCTTCTGTTCTTTGTCACATGATAATAAACTGAATATCTTTGGACTGTTGGACAGATAAAAGGAAACTGAAGACGCCACCTTTGGCTTTCCGGCCATTTTTCACTATTTTCTGGCATTTTGTGGACAAAACGATGAATTGGTCGCAGCACCGATGGAAACACGGATGGATCCTTTTTAAACCATTACGGTGTCAAAGTGAGACATCGTGTCTTCTGCCAGCAGCCGAGCCTTCAGACGTGACCGAACAACATCGGACTACATTGGGCTCTTTTTCAGTGCAGTTTGGTGAGAAGCGACCTGATGAGCGTCGACCATCCGAGCGACCGTCTGCTCGACTCTGCAGCACCGAGGAGGAATTCTGTCTCTTCTTCCAGAACAATCGGCGTATTGATGAGGGGAAGAATTTTACAGTGCAGAGCGCCAACAAAGACCACGCTGTACGCATTTATGTTCCCGTCCCATATGACGACAGAACAAAAAGCCTCCAACACAAGCTGCTCTGCTCTCAGCGGGGAAACAGACGACCAGCCGACACACCACATTCACGGCCTCTAACCGGACTTTATTCAAGTTTTCTATCATTTATAAAAGAGTAGAGCTCAGCTGCAATAACAGCGGCAGCTTCCCTTCAAACATTCCTCTGGTGAAATGACTCAGGACAGGAAGGCCCGGATTCAAGCGTTCTACCAAAATAAAAGCTCACAAACAAGCTTTTTATCATGTTTGTTCCGCAAAGGAAGGAAGTGAAATCCAAAAGATAACTGAGAAAACTAAATTAAACTATATCTTTCTGTCAAATAATGTGAAATGAGTTTTCACACTTCTTCTTTCTACCAAAAGAAGTAGACATGTTAGGTTTTGTTAATGAAGTAACCACATATAATGTCAGAATTAGTAGAATTTATTAATCAAACGTATATTAAATATTTGTGGGTAGTTTTTATGATCCCTGAAGTGTCTGCAGATATTTCTATACAAAAAGATGCTGAGCAGCTCGACTTGACTCTACTCCCTGATACATCAGATGGGAAGAAGATAAGATCTAAAACTGAACTCTTGCTTTCTCGGTTTATTCTCCTTCTCAATGACTTTAACGGTTTCTTTGGACTGTGAAAGGTTTTCCTCCTCCGATTAGAAAACAGGAAACAGCACAATAATAAAGTCTGGGTTAAAAAACCCGTGAACTCAACCTTTAAGCCAAGACAGCAAAGAACCAAACACTACACAGCCTTTCTTTCTTCCTTCCAGCAGCTTTAAGCTGCCGTTAAGACGCTCCTGAACCGAACCTCAGCGCTGAGAAACAAACGCCGACGTCGTCAATTAGCTGGTTTTGCTTTAAGCAGAGCTAACCCGCCTATTGTGGAGCGCTGACCCCGGGAGACTCTCCTCAGGGGGCCCACAATCAGGTCTGAACATGAAAAGAGCCTCCAGTCGTTGAGGGGAAGGAGCTTTTCTTTCTAAGACTGTTTGGGGAGGGACTGGGGGGGGGGGACACGGTGACGGCAGGAATGAACCGGCTGGAATGTGTTTCCGCCAGGCAGAGTGACGCCGGACAGAAGGATGGACGGAGGAAGAAAGAGTCCACACAGGAGAAGAGAGGCCGAGCGAGCAGCAGAGTGTTCATGTCAAAGAGAGGGAGGGAGAGAGAGAGAGAGGGAGGGAGAGAGAGGGAGGGAGGGAGAGAGAGAGAGGGAGAGAGAGAGGGAGAGAGAGAGGGAGAGAGAGAGGGAGAGAGAGAGGGAGGGAGAGAGAGGGAGGGAGGGAGAGAGAGAGGGAGAGAGGGAGGGAGGGAGAGAGAGGGAGAGAGAGAGAGAGGGAGAGAGAGAGGGAGAGAGGGAGGGAGAGAGGGAGGGAGAGAGAGAGGGAGAGAGAGAGGGAGAGAGGGAGGGAGGGAGAGAGAGGGAGAGAGAGAGGGAGGGAGAGAGAGGGAGAGAGAGAGGGAGAGAGGGAGGGAGGGAGAGAGAGGGAGAGAGAGAGGGAGAGAGAGAGAGAGGGAGGGAGGGAGAGAGAGGGAGAGAGAGAGGGAGAGAGGGAGGGAGAGAGAGAGGGAGGGAGGGAGAGAGAGAGGGGGCTGCTGGGAGTTTTTTCCTGCCCAGATATGGAAGACATGACAACCGACTGGGCAGAGGCGGCTTCAAATGAGGGGATTTTCTCCGAGAGGAGGAGGAGGTTCAAACCGTGCTGAAGTGTCCTTGAGCAACAGACAGAAGTCCTGCCAGCTGCTCGTGACCTCTGACCTCCGACTGAAGCCCTTCGCTCCTCGGCTTCATCGGCCTCGAGAACAAACAGCCTTTAAATCCTTTCTTCTCTAAATCAAAGTTAAATATCGTTATCTCGGTGTCATTTACTCTAGATACAAAAATCAAATCTTCATTTATCAAGAAAACAACGTTCAGAGAAAATGTTTGGTTCAAAGTATCTGTTCATCGCAGGATGATCAACATGTTTGTGAGATAAATAGCCAGAAAACAAAATGTCCCTTTCTTTTGTTTTATACAGAACTCTTTAGATTTATCAGTGAAATCACATTTAGTTTTTCATTGAATAACTGTTTTCTCCAGATAAGAAGGAAATATTTGTTATATCAAAAAAGATGTTTTGAGAAACATAAATTGAGAAATGTATCTTGTTATCCTGAGAAATGTTAGATTCTGCAAGAATGAGACAGAAACTCTGTTACAATGAGATAAATTAATCAGATCTTGGAGGTAACAGGATTAAAAACATTTATCAATACTGTGGCTGTAAAGCTTTTATATAGTCTAAATGTTTTTCTATCAGTAGACTTGATATTAAAATGAAGAGTTGAGGAAGTTAGAGAAGACTAAACTGCCTGTCTCGTCTTGTCTTCGTCCTCACTCGGGTTTCGTCCGAGCCGTCCATCAGACCTGCAGAGCAGCGTTACAGCGACACGTCCAGACGCGTCGGAGGACGAAAGGACGAAGCCTCAGTCGACCAGACGTTCATTCAATCAGCAGAACAAGAGTTTGATAAGAATCAGCGTCACACGTGTCCAGAATATGACTCCGACTGCTGTGTGATCGTCAAACACTCATCTCAAGAACATATAAATCCGTGTTGACGGACATGGAAAGACTTGATGGACGGATGTGTTTCTAACTTTCTTTAAGTTGCAATAATGAGATCCAACTTTAAACAGAGCTGCAGATTCTCTGCAGAATCATTGGTGAACTTAGAGGCTTTTCACTGAAAACAGATCCATGTTACGGGATATGACCGAGGATTCTCAATGGAGTCCTGTTTTCTCCACATAAAGAGGTTTCAGAGAGGCAGATGTTTGTCTTACCACAGAGAGGAGACAGATTTTAACGAGGAAGACGCCCTTGAGGAGGACAGATTAGGACGGGGGAGGAAGACACCTCAGCCATAATGAGCTCTGCCGTCCATCAGGATGTAGAGATGAAACACGCCTGAGAAGCGTCAACATGTTTCTTGGAATACTGTCCGTTTGTTATGTAGTTTAGTTAGTGACTGAACTGTTCTTTAGGTCTCTGACCTCCGACCTCCTGGCTCGTTGTGTTCCGTAGGAATCTTTTATTTTAGAGGAAGTTCAAGTAGTAACCAGAATAACCACAATTTTCATTATCAATTACTCCTTAAATCCAGTGGCAAAGATATATTTATGCTCTTCAGAGTTCCCTGCAGCATATTATATTGCATATAATAAAATGATGAATTATAATGGTGTTATATTATGATGTATTATATTGGTGTATTATATTGACGCTTGGATAAATACATGAAACTTTTTTTTTTTTAAAACATTTCAGGGAGAAGAGGCGTTTGTGAAAACACAGCATAACGATGTCATCGTTCAATCAAATTCCGGAAAAAAACAAACTTTGTGTCCTCAGGTCGACCAGCAGACTGAAGGTTTGAGCTCCCTGACGAGCTCACAGGTGGGACCCACAGGTTTCAGTCTCTAAAATGCCAGAAATAAAGTAAAAAAATGTTCTTTGTGATGAAATAAAGGTCACGATGACATCTGCAAATGTCTTGTTTTGCCCGACCCAAAGTCCAAACCTCTACAGATAATTAGTTTACTGAGATCAAAACTGATAGATAACGAATGTGTTTGGTTTGAAGATGCTGACTTTACGAAGTGAATCCCCCCTCCACCCATCTTTATCTTGTCTTGTAGTTTGAGTTGTTGGTGCGGATGTTTTTTTACAGTGCATTCCTGTTCCCGCCGGTGGAGCGGAGCCTCGACCTGAGGGCTGGGAGGAGGGAGGGGCGGGGGGGGGGGGGGGTACAGTTGTTGTGTAGGGGGGAGGAGGGGGATGAACGGCCTGGCTCGCAGCGCGGTCCAATTAAATTTCCTCCCATGACCTCATCGCATTCTTCTCCGGAGGAACGAACAATGGCCGCTTTGACTTTTGAACGTGTGGGCGCGACCGAGCCTCGGCCTCGCGTCGAGTCCTCCAGCGTCTGCAGGGGACCCTCGCTCACAAAACCACATCGCAGGCAGCGAGCAGGTCAAAGGTCACAGTGAGCACCTCATGCACTTCAGAAATGTGATTATTCTGAGCTCAGGTGAGTCCTGCTGCACAGAGATCAATATTCAGACATAAACACTCTGAACTGAGTTTTATCATTTGTTTTGGTATTCAAGTCTCATAAAAATTTAAATAACTATCGATACTTGACTCTTATGATCACTGCACATTTTTTTTCAAGATGGCTGTTCCTTCATTTTCATACCGAACTTTTTGACACTAAAAATAAGGAATCAGCGACGTCAGTGTTTAATGAGTTACGTCATGTTCTCCCTGGGTGATACAGATTTTAAAAGGGAGTTTGGTGCCTTCGCTCCTGCGTGATAAACAAAACATGTCAGACAAACAACAAAAAAGTGATTTAAAACACTACCAACCAAGCTCTTAACCTGTGCAGGATTAAGAGTCAAGATGCAGAAAAGTAATCTGTGAAATAAACCAAATGATCAATGAGGAGATGAGACGAGGACACAAACCCCTCAGAGTCTTCAGCAGCTCAGACCTGACGCGAAGAAGACGGTTTCTGAACCTTCGTCGACAGCTACATGTAAAAATGAATAAACGAAATAATGAAATAAACCAGGACTGCTCCTCTCTGCAGGTGCAGGGGTCAGAGGTCAACGAGCAGGAGCCTCCGAGAGATACAGACACCGGACAAATTGAGGGTTTTTGTGGGGGGGGGTTCAGAGGGAAGAATGTGAGGAATGCAGCAGAGTTTAGACTCAACATGAAACAGTTTCCTGCTGAAACTCCTCTGATCCTGGATCTGTCCTCCCACACAGAGGTCAGAGGTCACTGTCAGGACACTTCAGAAACAAGAAAAGCTCATGTTTGAAAAGACGTCGCACACGATTCAAAGTATTTTACAGGTTTTTAAGGTGAGCTGCTCTTGAGGTTTCACATGCAGGGAGTCTAAAGGAGCTCCTGGTTCAATGTGACGGATCAGTTCCAGATCAGGTGGATGCACCTCAGGACCTTGTCAGTTATCTGTCAACCGCAGTTACTGAACGACAAAGCGTTTCATCTGCAGCCGCTGGAAACCGTAACAGGTCCGCCTGCTGGTTTCTGTCACATCCGGACCTGCAGATTTATTATAAATCTGTCTGCTGCTCACTCAGTAGTTTAGTCTGGAAAGCTGAGAGGAATTTCAATCTTATCGTGGTGTTTCGGAGGTTGTCCAGGTTTCTGTACAGTCGAGGGTGTGAACCGGGTCGGACGTTACACATTAACATCTCAGTTAATGTGTAACGTGTTCCTATGGAGAGGAATGCACACAACCATAAAGGTGTGTTGTTTTCCACATGAGCAGCGCTCCGGATACCAGCCTGTTATCAGCAGGGACCGTAATGCTCCCAACACCAGAGCGACTGCTTCAGACGTCTTATCGCTCACCGGCTGAATCTGAGCTGCACTCGCTCCACACAAAGCCGAAGGCCCGGTGTGAGCGCGCTCAGTAGAGCGTCTGCAGGATGATATCACCTTAATCTCTTCTTCTGTTTGATAAACAAGAGCAGCCGCCGGCCGAGCGCTCTGATTGGACGAAGGGAGATTAAAGTGTAAGGCTGGAGGCCGAGGTGACAATCTGGAGCAGGGAGGTGTGTGAGTGTGTGTGTGTGTGTGGTGGGGGGGATTTCCAATTAAGTGTGTGTGTGTGTGTGTGTGTGTGTGTGTGTCTGTGGGGGGGGGGGGCACAGACAGGAAGGGAGTGAAGGTGGGAGGCAATGATTGTTGTTAATGGCTGAGGAGCTGCTCTGTCATCATTTATTCATCCATCCGTTCACTCCTGTAACAGGCGGTTCATGACTCCCTCCGTTTGTTAAAATCATTGATCAACTTCAGTCGGATGTGATGGAACAACTGAAAACCCACCAAGATCATTTTTTCCTGTAATGAAAACACTGCGAGCTGCTTTATAAACTCTCAAACTCAGGATGAGGAGGTGTTAGAGTGTATGAGGAGAGTTTTCCAGATGTATTGATTCCTTATCACCAAACCTGATTGGCTGTGATGTGATCAGTAGTTCATGAGACACCACAGTAAAAGACAACAAGACTTTACAAACTTAGTCCACCTTAAGGCCCAGAATAACCCAGAGCCAGATTCCCATCAGAGCCCCCCACCCCCCCAGTCACCAAACATCAGTGTGTTTGGTGAAGATTTAACAGCAGAGACCACCAAAGAAGCAGCCGCCCCGCCCAGAGGTGTCACCACACCGGGACGCCAGGAACAAACGAAAACAGTCCTCATTATCAGAGACAAAGAGTCCCAGCAGGAGGCAGAGTGCCCCCCCCCCCAACCCCCAACCCCCATCAAACCTTACAAAGACTCCACAGCTGCTGATACAAACTCCTACATGCGAAGTCTCTGCTGTCAGGACACGGGCTGGATTTACATCAATCAACAGGGGAAACTGTGAAATGTCCCTCTTTCAAGTCATTTTACATGTGAAGATGAAATCAAAGATCCATTAAAATGTACTAAAGTTACTTCTAAGTGTTCACCTCAAAGACTTCATGACTTAATACCTGTTCATTAAAACTTGAGGCGCGACTTTGAGTTTCCCTCAAAGACGACTTTCAAGAGACTTAAACAGACAATTAAATCAAACTTCACCTTTTAACGAAAGTACCAGTCGGGGGATTTTCTTTGTGTACTTTAAAGGGTAATTAAAGGAGCACTCCAGTGATTTAGTGTTTGACTTCCAAACAGTAGTTGGACTTGAGAGACAGATGTAAAACAGAACGGTCAAAATCTGAGCAGCAGAAGTGGAAATATCCTGACTTTTAGCTCAAAAACACCAGATCCTACATTTCCCATGATGCAACTGGATAGTTCCATACTTTCAACAACATCTCACAGCCTTCTTCAGTTGAAATCTCAAGTAAGTTGAGATTCATTGATAATCAGTTCAACTTCCAAACCTATTTTAAAAAAATATTAAATCACAGATCAACTTTGTGACGGTAGTTGGGTTTTATCAAACACTAATGATAACAGTACAACTGAAAAGTGTCAAACCGAGACGTCAAATGTCGGGTCAGAAATCTTACCGACTCCTTGTTTGTTTCCTTGATTTCTGTTCTTGTGCGGCGTGTTAACAGAACGATATCCCAAACTAACAAACTTTAAGGATGTTTCTTGAAAAAGCTGAAACTTCATGGTGTTTAATAAAGTGTATTATATTTACCTCGAGAGATGCAACATAAAACTAATATATATTTTAAAGGGGAGTTTTGAGACATTTCTTACGGTCTGACAAAATAGCTTTGTTTTCTGAAGGAAGTTGTAAACTAGGACCTCTAGGAACCTGAACCTACACGTGACTTTCAGGAAATAGACAGCCGGAGGTCTTCCTGTCTAACACTACACTAAAATCTCAATAAAAGAGCCAAAACTTGTGTCGTCTTTGGGATTAAATGACAGTTATCAGGAACATTGTGTTTTCCAAGAGGAACCACCGAGCAGCAAAGAAAACATCTGGAAATCTGCTTCATCTCCTTCACAAATAAAAAACCACATCAGTCGGGCGTCTGGAAGAGGTCTCAGGTCTGTGAGACATAAACAACCTGAACAATGAAGGATCGTCTTCAGCTACTATCTGCTCTGCCATCTGAAACAAAAGGAAAATCTAAATATCCCGCTGATTGTTGTGCAGATCGTCTCCATGTGAAGCTTTTGAAATTGAAGAAGGCGTGAAGTGATCAAAGATTAAATTAAGTTTCACCTCCTCCACCTTAAAAAGTCTGTGTGTACAAGTCATTTATTCTGTTTAACAAATAGAGAATAATTAACTTGAGGTATGAGCTTTGTTTTCATCCACTGACTCAGTGTTTGGTGTTGGATCGTCTCCCAGCTCGTCTGGTTTCCTAGTTTTGGAGTGAATTCAATTCTACTTTACTGTTATATTTAATATTGTCGTATTTTGCCACTAACAAGAGAGAGAGAAGTTGTAAAGTTATGAATTATACATTAGGTGTAAAGTAATGAAATAAAGTAAATGTAAATTATGTTGTAATGTAATAAATTAAACATTCAATGTGTTGTACGTTAAAGTACGTTAAAGGACGTTAAAGTTGACAGTTTGACGTTAATATCCTGGGAAGTTTACTCTTGAAACTGACTGTTAACTGTTACTGTCTTCTTTGATAATAAAGTTTTTCGCTGAGTTGTAAAATATCTCGCCTCAGTGCAAACGGCGGTTTCACTGCTGGCCACACCCATCTGTGATGTCACTGAGGGGTTTTCCGCTGCTGTGACATCACTCATCTTCACCTTCTTCAGGACTGAAGTCTGAAGGTTTTTGTAGAAAAATGTGTTTTTACTCAACAGAAGGAATAGAAAGTTGTGAGTGAAACATTGTTAAGGACAGTGCGCCGCCGTGTTTCTGTTAACGTTAAAGATGGCGGCCTGAGCCTCCACCAGCTCCATCAACGGCCTAGTTTCCCAACTGAGACGCTGCTTGAGGTTATCACGTTTCAAACAGCGCATGAATCAGTCCACACGTCTGCACTGTTAATTATCTCCGCTTTGAAAACGAGTCACTTTTTACTCCGTCTCCCCCTCCGCCCTCGCTCCTCCTTCCAGGGAGCAGGGCTAAAATTACCCTGCATGCATCTGCTTGTCCCTGTAATGCATCTCTGCTCGTTCACAGACTCTGCGCCGTCTATAATAATAGAAAAGCCCCGTCTCTGCTCTCCCTGGGGCCTTGAATCACTTCCTGGGCAAAGTAAATCACAGAGTCTCAGGAGGACCGGGACCAGGACCGGGACCGCAGCCGCCTGAAGCCCCCCCGTCACTGCTTTAACACACTTCAGGTCAGAAGCTGCTTCTCTCTCATCCAGCTGAATTCCCACAGAGATGTTTTTCCTTCCCACAGGACAGGAAGTGTTTCGTCATGTTTACAGTCGGGTCAAAGGTCAAAGATCTCCACAGCCAGGCAGCTTCGTCAGAACTGGAGTTAAGACTGACTGAGTGGACCAGAAAGGCAGCGACAGAGAGTTCGGAGTCTGCGTTTTAACGAGAACTGAAACGATCAGATAATTCACTGGTTGACAGCAAATTAATCTGCAACTGTTTTTAAAGGTCACGACGACCATGAAGGCAACAATCCCGGGTCAAGTCCGGACGGAGAACTTTGTGTCACGTTATCTTTCCTGACGACTCCATCTTCATAATAATATAATAATATTATTTCCTGGTTCCATCTTCTAACATGAGCACTGGCAGCTTCTCTTTGTCTTATATGATAACAAACTGAATATCTTCGGGACAAACGAGACATTTTAACTTTTGTCTTTTCCACTATTTTATGACATCTTATACACAAAACAATGAATCAATAAATTGATCATGAAACATAACACATGCAGCTCTACTTTCAATTTACTTCACAACATCGGTCAGGAAAAATCATCACCCAGCCCAAGACTGCGTCAGTTCACACCTGACTAACTACAACAACTGCAGGCTGCTCTTGAACGCAGCTTTTTTTGGGCTTTCCATTAGATGTGGATCTGTCCTCTCAACGGTCTTTGATGCTGACCTTGTGCGACCACGGGGGGCTTTGTGAAGGGGATGTCTTTGTAAACAGGGTCATGTGAATTCGGTTATTTCAACAGCCGAAACTCTCAAAAAGTTGGAGGGTCCTCGAACGCACCAACCCACCCGCTTTCACCTGCACCAGCACACCGACCGGCGGTCCGGTTCTTTGAAACAGAGAGACCAAAGACTTCCTGTCTATGGGTCCAACTGGGGCCGCCAGATCCTTTAAAGACAGCTGATAACGGGCTCCTGAAGACCGCCGCCTCCTCACAGATCGCCTCCATGTTGGCTTCAACCAGCAGATCATATCTGAGCAGCAAACTGTTTAGTCTGAGCCAACAGGAACCCATTCATTCACACGATTAATCTGCGAGATCACAGAATGGGAAACATGAGCTAAAGGAGCATTCTGGTGTTTTTCTTTTATTATTTATATTAGCCAAAAAACCATAAGTCCTGTTTACTTCACTTCACTTGATTTCAATGAAAAAAACAACCTCCAGAGACCCAAAGTCACTCTGCATGGTTCTTTGTTAAAGTTACACCTCACTGCAAACTTCCTATTGGTGCGTTCAAAGACACTCCGACAGCGAAAGCTAAGATCAGGCCGAGTTCACAGTCACAGCCAACCTTCAATTCATGGACATCAGGGGGCCTGTGAATGCACCACCAAGTGTTGACACCTAAACTGAAGTGCAGTCATGATAAAAGCTGGAGGAAAATGGAGCTTTGATGTCCAATAGCCTAAAGTCAGACTACATGCAATCATTTAAAAGGTAAAAACCCACAAAAGGAACACATTACATTCACCGAACATGTTTTAACTGTAAATTTGATATTTAGTTATGGGTGATTAATACGGGCTTTTCTTCTTCCTGCACATTGATTTTCAGTATTTATAAGTTATTATTTTAAATTTTCACCTGTGCAAACAAACTACACTTTTTTGGGAACCAGATCCATTTGGACACATTCAGGCTACATCACCGTGACTTCTCCTCTTCCTCGGGTTCGGTTCAACTTCAGTCACAGCTCGAAAGATCAGCCGTTCAGGTGAAAATCAGACCTCCACATCCACTGCATGTCTTTTCTGTTGTGCCTGGTGCACTGTGGCAGCAGCGTTTTCTGATGCTGCAGCAGGAAACACCCAGCGACAGACAACATGAATCTGTGAGCAGAGCTATGCTGCTTTCACTGCCTCCAGCGAGGACAAATCTGCAGGTACAATAAACTCTAATCATCCGGTGGAAAAGTATCAGTGTGCTGAGCACCGATGAAGCTGTAATTACACAGTTAAAACTTCCTGTGACTTCACCGTCTCACTGGGGAGGTTTGATCCAGATGTCAGCAGGAATAAAGTCGGCTTTAATAACAACCTGTCGCATGATCCACACCGTTTAGTGGGTAATGTAAAGAACGGGACAAACGTTATGGAAACAGAGAGAGAAAGGAAACTGACGAGCTGGTACACGACAAACTCTGTTGTTTCCACTCAGCTGAGATCAACAGAGTCATTCATTCGACCAAATATATTTTCACAAATCACCTGTGAGTGATTCACAAAACCAACTGAGTTCAAACTGTGTCCATCTTTTATCAACGCCAAACAATGGATGTGACAGCGTGTGACCCTGAACGCACCACAGGCCTTTTAATTAGCACACGGCGACAGGAATGTCCTGTTTGTACTTCAAAGTGAAGCATGATGAGTGAACAAACACAGAGCGGCAGGTTAAACATCAGGGGTGGGGGGTAAATAAAGGCCCTCCAGCAGCTGCACCCTCACCTGGAAATGTTCCTGAGAGTTTTTCGGAGTGAGCTGAAGTTCCAGTTCATTTTTTCCTGCCGGCTGCTCACAGCTGACCTGCTTTTTATTTTGGTTTTATCTGACTGAAAAAAAACTAAATGTCACCTTGACCTGAAATGCGTGAGTGACTGTAAGCTCCGAGCTCATACAGATATCTGAGGGGCCCTGAACGCCCCGTGTTCGACCTGTCTGAGGAGGTCTGACCGCCATCTTTGTTTTAAACACACACACACACACACACACACACACACACACACACACACACACACACACACACACACACACACTAGAAACAACAGACTGTCCATCAGTCAGCAACAGATTTTCAACTTTCTATCAGAGAAAATAAAGAAAACATCAACATTTCAGGAGCTGAAGTTCAGTTTGGACATTTCTGTGTGGTTTCAGCTCCAACTTTATCCCATAAAAATCTTAATTTTCCATTAAAATAAAAGTTTATCATGAAAAATAAAGTGAACCCTTTGACTGATGTGATGATGATGATGTGATGAATCTGGCCCTATATTCACATTGCTGACACTCTGACTATCAGTCTGACAAAGTTTGGTGAACTTCTATGGACCAAATTAACAGTAATGAATGAAAAGTTAAGTCATGTTCGGGCCCCACAACTGAAAAGGAAGAGACCGCGAGTATGCAACAAAAACCACAAAATAAAACCACGTCGCAATTCCACAAGGTTCCTGCACACCGTGAAGTCTTAGTGACGGATCATAAACTCAATCAAAGAATCCAGCTCGCCGGCAATCACTTCAACTAACTTTACTGACAACGTTTGGCCCTCAGACAAACTACCAGAGACATCAGACCACCAGAGGAACCTGAAACTCTGCAGCTTCAGTTTAGATTAACATCTGCAGATTATATATACACATGATGGTTTGTTTTTGGACATGTTTAGCCTTCACCACAGACAGAAGAGACATGGCAGGAGATACAGCAAATGTCTTCCACAGGAAGTCATTATCTCTGATGTCCCTCCAGAATAAAGCTCCAGAAATCAGCTCAGAAACCAGACAACAAAGATTCTTCTTGTTTCTAAGTTTCCTTCAGATTCACAGTGATCAGTGATGGTTGTCTGTTCATCCACAGGGACACTGCAGACAGGAGCTGCTGCCTGCTGGTTTAGTCTGTAATGGACACACCTGACTACAGGGACACTAATACAGGAGCTGCTGCCTGCTGGTTCACACTGTAATTCAGACTATCTGAGTAAATATGAACAAATACACCAAGACTCAAACATGTCCTTTGTCAAGACCAGGATCAGAACACAGGCACTTGTGTCCTTGTTTATTCTGCAGTTTCAAACACATGAAGAGGTCCTGTTAAAGACCAGCGAGAAATGAAGGACTTTGACAAGCAGCTTCAGTCAATAACTGGCCAATCAGAAAGGAGTATGTAAACTGTTTTCAGTGCAGTGCAACAGACTCCTGATGATCCTCAGTTGAACTGAAGCTTCTGGATCCAGTTGGGACCTTCTGAACTGTTCGGTGAGAGCTGACAGGCACATGTGGGCGAGCAGCAGTGCAGTGTGGGAAAACCCTGCTGAGAGCGTCTCTGGCCCCGAGCCGCTCCTCATCTTCCTCTCAGGGTTTCCCAACATGCCATAAAACAACGAGTCCGTTTTTTCCTCTGGAGCGGCCAGCTGTTGCAAATTATACCAATCTGAGAGTGTGTGTGTTGGGGGGGGGGGGGAGTCATCTGGTCCGGACTCATTGTTTTGTTCTGAGGAATGAGCTCAGCGTGGGAAACTAGGATGTGGAGGTTATGAGAGCGGCACAGCTGGACCGTCGACTCTGGAAGTCACTGAAGGCTTTTGCAGCCGACGAAAGAGACAAAACTCCCTGAAAACACATCTGACTCTGCTCCTGGACGCCTCGTGTGTCATTTCAGACGCAACGAGTTTGAGATCAACACTAGAATAAAGAATAACGCGATTTCAGTCGCTGGTTTAAAACTGATCTCCGGGAAGAAGATTCCTGTTTTTTATCTGTTCAAGGATTCAGGGATGTTTGGCCTCCATGTTCAGACTTCAAAGAGCCGCTCAGGTACTGAAGCGAGTAACCCCCCCCCCACAGCCGGGATGAGTCCAGCTGTTTCCACGTGACGCTCAGGCCGCTCGTCTTAGAGAAACTTTGTGTTAACACAAGTCTAGAACTGACTGCTGCCACTTTTATTCACAGTTCTTATATAACTTACTATAGCTTTAATGAGAACAACAAACCTTTCTTATAACTCTAAAGCCAATAGTTTGACCTTATAAACCCGTTATAAATGATGTCTCATGGGAAAATGGTGCCACTTTTTTTAACATTTAAAGTATAGTTTAGGTGTCAGTAAAGAAACGGAAGTAGTATTGATACTAATACTGAGATATTCAACCCAGTCACAGTGATGATGTATAAGCAGGTTTAGCTGGTTGAACCCAGACAGATGGAGGAGGCCCCTCTCCGTCCATCTGCAGGTTTCTTCTTTGTGGGTCTTTCATGTTGGGACACGTCGCCTTCCTGCCGCATCAAAGAGTCCAAACACACAGAAAGACTTCCAGCCCTGAGCTCCTCAAACACATCGTCTTTCCAGAGATCACAGCCTCGATCTGAACCCGATCATCCACGGAGGCTCACGTGCATCAACTCACCGAACATTATGTTTAGGATAAGAGTGTCTAACTATGGCTGAGTGTCTGTAGCACCGAATATAGAGAACTGTTGAGCACTGAACGTTGGCACGTTTGGAATGTTTTGGCAGATTTATGATCTGATCAGGTTATTCCTGATTTAAAGCCTCATTTTGTCTATTTTAAACTGTATTTTCAGACAAAGGCAGAGTCAGAGTGAGGCCGTAGACTGTATCGAACTGATTCTTTCATCCAGACTACATTTACAATTTTGAGAATTTTAGACTATTTTCTTTAGATGAAGTTGTTGTTTGGCTGCTTGTATTTACACACCATGGTTTCCATTGAGTGAAGACAGGGTGACGTACAGGTCAGGTATTGATTTGATATTGGTATCACATAGATAGCCTGCTTCCAGACGTTTGGAGAAACATTCAAACAGTCGAATTGGGATTTATTTTCAAAGAGAAAACATTTATCTCTGGGTTTTCCTTGTTTAGGAGATCCAGCAGCACTTTAAAACATCTCTGGTAAAACTCATGTTGGCAGCTAAAGACAAAATATTTAGAATCTTCTAAACAGGAAACAAACTCTTCACGCAAACGTGAAACTCAATGAGCCATTCGGCGTTCAACAAACAGCCGCAGAACCACTTCCTGCCAACATTTAGGATATAAACTAAAGATGTGATGACAGAAACAACAACCCTCAGACGCTGCCGGATGTTTGAATACGAGCATTTCATAACCCAGAAGTCTGTGGTGCTTCACGACTGGACTGGACTGACTTCACGGTGACAGGCAGGAGATCGGACACTCACTTCCTGTTTTAGCCTCAGACAACAGCTGGCTTTTACAAATAAGAGCGTGAGAGTGAATGTGTCCTGACGGTCCACTCGGCCCCGATCAGACACCGACACACCGAGCTTATCTGCAGCAGAACAAAGCCTGAGCTCTAATTACGAAGAAAACAACAACCAACAATGAAAACGTCGCCTGGAGGACACAAGACTCAGCGTGTAATTAAATGCATTTCCATTTGAGCTCTAATCGGAGTCGAGTACCTGAGGCTACAGAGGCTGCAGCTCGGCTCCAATCAGCAGATGACTGAACCCCTCAGGAATGTCAAGCACCATTAAAAACAGTAGTGCTGCTGGGAGGCCCGAGGCTCCCCGGCTTCAGAAATAGACAGGTATTTTTAAAAGGCCGAGTCAGAGCTCCGGGAAAACTAAGACGACGGCTAACAAAGCAGCAGCGAGCAGAGCTGTTCAGTTTATAAGCCGAAACACAAAGAGATTCAGTTCACAAGACACAGCAGCGATGAGGAACTGTGGGCCGGATTTTAAATACAATCCTCAGTGAGGTCAGAAGTGTCCCAGCAGAGCGCCACAAACTGAAGACAATAAACTGAGTATTTAACAAAACATTCACACATTTCACACAGTATGTAAACTGTAAATTTGCCCTTTTTACTTTAAGGTCTGCGTGTTGTTGCTCTTCAGTGCCAGGGACGAATGTTAAACCCCTTCTACTTTCACTGGTCACGGTTCTTAACAAAACACAGTCAAGTTGTAGGTTATTTTAGTTTAGGGTTGATAACAATTATTTCCTTATTGATTAATCTGCAGATTACTTTGACGATTAATCGTTTCATCTGTAAATGTCAGAAAATCTCAATTTCTCTGTATCACATTTTCCTAAAGACATCTACAGATATTCAGTTTATACACAAGAGAAAGAGAAGCAGTAAAGCATGACGCCAGAGAAGCTGGAAGTGGAGAATATTTGTCATTTTTTGCTTGATAAAAGGCCTTAAAGCGGTTTATCGATTATTAAAACAGATGCTGACTCATCTGCTGTGGATCAACTAATGGATTCAGCCCCGTTTAGATTCAGAGTAGAACAGAAACGCCGCTTCACGTCTGCCTGCACACTTGTGTTATTCACTGTCAAAGACTTCCTCCAGTCCTCGAGGAGACGCGTGAGACCGGCTGTCCCCGGAGGACGCCTCGGCCCCCCCAGCAGCCGACCCCACAGCCCCCCGGACGCCGAGCTTCACACCCCCGAGCTGCTGCAGTTTGTCAAACAAACGCTGGGAATCACAAAGTGAGAGGCAGGAACTACCAGTGCTGCTGCTGGGAGAGGCAGGAACTACCAGTGCTGCTGCTGGGAGAGGCAGGAGAGGCTGACCCTACAGTCGGGTCAGAGAGGAGCTGCAACCCCCCTCCACACACACACACACACACACACACACACACACACACACACACACCACCCCCAACAATGAAAACTATGTCCCCCATGCTACACTGCTGCCAGCAAAAATTCCTCCTTCCCAAAGTTTCCAAGTTGCATCAGTGATTTCAACTCAAACTTTACCAAACTGGGATCCTGGTAACATGCAGAGGAGCCACAACTCTTCCTCTCTCCTCCTTTAAGGCTTTTTCATATTTCTTCTACGTGAGAAAGAAGCTCAGCACAGCGCAGAGACCGTCTGCGTCAGTCTGATCTCGTGTCTCCATACAACAGAAAGTTACACCAAACTCCATAGAAAAAATGAACCAATTTAAAGTTTTCCCTCGACTATGCAACTGAGCTTAAATCAAATGTCACAGCTGCAGATGTTTGATGTGTAACGACCCTGTTTTCCATTCGGCACACAGCTACTAAACCGAACAGTACTTTGCTTTATAAACTTTTCAAATAAGACCTTTTTACAGCCACTCGTTGCTGCCCGCTAGCCTGCGGTGTAAAGTCAGGCTTCAGTACGGGGAGAGGGCTTCGGGGGTGTTGGGTGTGTGCCGAACCAAAGAGTGGGTCCTAACGATGATGAAACTAATGTGTCTGTCTTCATCTACGTGGGTGTTTTTATCAGTAAGCAGGAAAACCTTAAATTGCATGTTCTTTCAGAGGGGTTCGGCGCGGCGGGTCTCTGCCGGGGCTCTTACCGAGGTGCAGGGTGAGGTTGATGGAGTTGGGGTACTGGATCCCCGCCAGCATGGTCTGGCTCTGCCACCAGGTGGTGTCCTGCTGGTTGTTGTAGTCGGTCAGGTACACGGCGCTGTGGTGGTTCCGGGGGTCCCGGGCGTCGCAGATGTGGCAGGACTTGGTGACCCCGGTGGCGCCGGTCTGCACGCAGTACTCCTCGGGCGGAGAGCCGCAGGTGTTGGTCGCCACCACCGTCACGTTGAAGGCGGCGTTGACGAACTCGGGCATGCAGCGCTGCGGTGCGCCCCGCTCGTCCACGCACTCATCCATCGCGGCGCGGACGCACAGCGCCAGCCAGCCGCAGGCCACCAGAGCCCGCACCGCGCCCCGCATCGCGCCCCGCATCGCGCCCCGCATCGTCTCCGTCGACACAAGCTGTGCGCGCGGCTCCAAACTCTCCCTGAACTCGTCCGAAGTTTGCGGTGACTATCCGGTTACCGACAGAGTCCCGAGGAAACGGTTCCGACCACCGAGTGGAAACATGCGGCTCGTGTCCCGGCGGTCCTGGATCGGGTCTGGCTCGGGTCTGGATCGGGTCTGGATCGGGTCTGGCTCGGGTCTGGATCGGGTCTGGATCGGGCCTCAGCTCTTTGTGTCCGCCGCCATGAAACAAACTCCAGCAGGAACAGACGGGACTCCAGACTACACCCTGTCCGCTACTGCGCAGGTCTGAGGCGCAGAGGACACTGCGGCCACTTCCGCGTCAACTCCGGCAAAACTTCAGGAAAAGTCCCACATGACTTCCTGCGGGTCTCCATGGTAACCGTCCTGTCAATGGATCCGTCAAAGATCAATAATCACTCTGACCTCACTCACCGGGTGATGACGACACCAGCCGATAAAGGCTTCGATTACGGAGAATTAATAAAGAATATTATTCAAATGATCTGATCGACCTCCTTTAAAGGCTCAGTTCCCCCAAAATAAATAAAAGATAAAATGTGAGAAGACACAAAAATAAAAATCAACTTACTTGAGTCCAGTTAGAAAAACTAAACTTCTGACTTTATATCTCATCGTCTGGAATTAAAAAGTAAACTTTGTGGAAGATATTTGTCATGATTTAACATAAAGTCATAAATACTGCGGTTAATTAGATCTTCTAATTGTGAGTGAAGACGTGGACGCGTTGAGGACTCATGATCTCCACTTAATGTGACTGATGGTTTTTTAATTCTTCTTGGCAGCACTGGGCTTCCATACCTCTGTCTCTCAGTGGTAACATGAAATGATTCACAAACATTAATCTGCTTATTTTCTCAGTTTTTGTGAAATGTTGAACTCTGCAGGCCTCTGAAATGTTGTGTGAATAAACTGAGGTGTTAAAAACTCATCATGAGTTTGTCAAATATTTCACATTCATGTGTAAATTAAGATAAAGTCGTGAGCATTAAACTTAAGTTAACGGCTTATTAAGGGATTCTCAGATTGAAAGTGTTTTTAAGGGTTTAAGTTTCCACATGAATGGACAGAAGAAAGATCTGCAGCTGATTTAGAATCAGGCGGTTTCTGTTTTCCAGGTCAAATGAAGGATAAATTAATGGACTTTGGACCTGAAATGAAACAACGTCAGAGAAGATAAAGAGATGATGAAGAGTTTGTTCATCGTCACAGTCGATTGATTGGATCTTCATCAACACTTTCACACACGCGTCTTTTCAAAGTAAGATGAAGTGCAGCTCTGCAGACTCTCAGGTCAAAGGTCAGACGGGAATCCTGTCAGCAGAGGGTGAAGTTTAACAGTCAGTAAACAGTGACTGAATGAATGTAAATGAGTTCATTCATAAGATGTGAAGACGAGTCGCTCTGCAGACAACAGTGTGTTCGTCATGTTGACGCAGGAAAATGATCCATCAAACTACAAATCGTTCAAATAAAAAGCTTAAACATACAAGAAGTGCAGTTCTTTCACTGCTGCTTTCACATCAAACTATATTAAAGGTTCCTTCATTCATTCATGTTTCCAGTGTGAACACATGAACACTTTCAGACTGAGGAGGAACAACTCCGGGCTTTACTGCAGGAAAAGTACTAATACACACTGTAGATACTGTGTCACAGTAAAAGTACTAATACACACTGTAGATACTGTGTCACAGTAAAAGTACTGATACACACTGTAAATACTGTGTCACAGTAAAAGTCCTGCAGTGAAACTGTTCCTCAGTAAAAGTCTGTGAGTATAATCAGTTGCATGTAGTTAAAGTATTTCCACAGTAAAATGTCCCTGTGCCTGTTGTACTATTATATATTCTATCATTAGATTATTATTCCTCATCATTCATGGAAAAGCAGGATTTTACTGTTGGAGCTCATTTTGAACTGTTTTGTGAACTCCTCGTGTGTTTTGTGTAGTATTCCCTCTGAGATGTAGTGCAGTACAAGTAGAAAGAGGCTTTAAAAGAAAGTAAAATACTTGAGTGAATGTTCTTCGTGACTTTCCACCAGTCGTGTCAGGTGATAAATATAATACTTCTATAAGATTAATGAGACATTCACTGAACATGAGCCTCATGTAAATATGTGGATGTGTAAATGTTTCTCCTCTCCTCAGCTGGTCGGCTGAGGACAGGCGGCGCCCCCTGCTGCTCACCTGCTGCACCCACAGCAACATAAACGCTGCAACATGGACCCAACATCTCATTCTGCAGCTTCACTCTGCTGTCTACAACTAACTCTAAACTCTTTCACATTTTGGCCAAATAAATTCAGAATACTTATTTATATGTGCTGATTATACATAAGTATTATTCTGAATTAGTCCATCAATATATGTAAAAAAGACAAATGAGAAATTCTTCTGTATTTCACAAGTTACTCAGATTTATTGATTTACTTTCTTTTTAAAGAATAAAACGTCTGCTGTTCTTTCTGCTCCGATACTTTAACAGGTTTAGTTTCTGTGGTTTTTAATCTCAATCACACACATTCAGATCACAGCGTCGTGACTTCACAACACAAACGCTTAAAAAAGGAGACGAGAGGCAACATTCAACCTCCTGACGTACAGAAAACAAGAGATTTATTACAAACCAACAAGCAGCTGAACATCACACCGACTAATAACCTCCTCTGTATCCTCCTCCTCCTCCTCTGTATCCTCCTCCTTCACTTCCTCCTCCTCCTCCTCTGTATCTTCCTCCTCCTCCTCTGTATCCTCCTCCTTCACTTCCTCCTCCTCCTCTGTATCCTCCTCCTCTGTATCCTCCTCCTCTGTATCCTCCTCCTTCACTTCCTCCTCCTCCTCCTCCGTATCCTCCTCCTTCACTTCCTCCTCCTCCTCCTCCTCCTCTGTATCCTCCTCCTCTGTATCCTCCTCCTCCTCCTCTGTATCCTCCTCCTCCTCCTCTATAACCTCCTCCTCCATATCCACCACCTCCCCTGTAGCCTCCCCCTCCTCCCCTGTAGCCTCCCCCTCCTCCCTGGTAGCCTCCCCCTCCTCCCTGGTAGCCTCCCCCTCCTCCTCCTCCTCTGTCGAAGCGTCCCATCTTGGGGGGCCGAGGACCGTCTCCCATCCTGTGCAGAGAGAGTTTGAGTTGATCGATCAGTGAAGCAGGCGATCGATCACCTGCACCACCTTTAATATCAGCGATCACCTCCTCACTCAGCGTCGACGGAGACAAACTGCAGCGTTCACTGGACAGTAAAGTTAAATTACATCACAACTCATTGATAAGTGTTAACCTCAAACCTGCTTTTTATCAACAGAACCACAGCAGGCCGAGGACCAAGCTGAGTGAGAGAGTGAGTGAGTGAGAGAGTGTGTGTGTGTGTGTGTGTGTGTGACTGAGTGACTGAGAGTGAG
>CM062203.1:867500-922500 GCA_031216445.1 Lateolabrax maculatus | reverse complement strand
CATTGCTGTCCTAGCAACAGCACAGCCTCTCTACAGTCTCTCTTATCCAGCGTCAACAACCAGCCTGTTGTGTCTAAACCTGAAAACAGAAGATATCTAGCAGACCTTGGTCTACCAGAGGCCAGAGCCAACTCGGCCTTATCAGGCACACAGAGTGAGACAGGTGAACAGAGACAGACAGGTGAACAGAGACAGACAGGTGACCTGACCTGTGAAGCTCTGTCTTAAATTACCTTTAACCTACAAGAGGCAAGTTTAACATACAAGAAGGAAAATTCCTTCACACAAACAAATTACAAAATTAAAACAGATTTTCACTTCCCTCTGGTGGGATCTGTCCAATCAGAGCTTTGGTTTGATCTCTCTGGGTTTGGAAACTATTTCTTCAGTAGCAGTACTTCTCTACAGTAACATGTTGTGTCTCTGTTGTAGGTGTGCCGCGTACCAAAGTGTGGGTTGGTCTCCAGGTGTCTCTGCATGGAGTAGATGAGGTTCCAGCCGGGCAGGAAGACGAGCACGGCTCCAACCACCTGCAGCGTCTCGATGTACTTCAGCAGAGCCTCCACCAGCTCGAAGGACGTCTCCTTCTCGTTAATCTGAGCCATCGAACGCTTCGTCTCCGCCGTGTACTCGGGACCACAGATCACGTTACAGTTTGTCTAGAGACGGGAATAAAAACATGACAGTCAGCCGAGCTGCAGAAACTACATTTTTACAGTGACAGCAGGAGTTCAGATACAATGACTGTACCATCGGGGAAAATGCTGCTTACATCATCCTCTCCTCCCTCCTCGTCTTTGTCTTTCTTCTTGCGGTCCATCGGAGGAGGGACGAAGTTGGTCATCTGGATGCAATCTTCCAGGAAATATTCTAAAAAAATAAATGTTTTTAATGACAAAAAAAATAAAAATCTCTTTTCAAAGTTAAATTTAAGGGTTATTTCAACAGAATAGAGTCTCTGATCACTACCAGTAAATATCAGTGGAGAGAAGTTTATTTTTACAATGTAAAACGTCCCAAATGCTCCTTTCTTTGACCCTTTATGACCCAGTGTAGCACCGATGCTACATTAACCCGTACCTTGTTAAATCTGGTCTGAAACTGAAGGAAACTCCCTGGTCTGGATCTGGACCATTACTAACCGTATGTATCCTCACATACATTCAGAAACTACAAAACGGATTAATGTTCTGTGTTTTACTGTCGGCCATCTTTACACACACAGCTCCGGTGATCGGGGACGTCAGAGGTACCTTGAACAGCGAAGGTGCGTCCGAACACCTCGATGATGGGGCAGTTGAAGAAGTAGTCTCTGAACATGGTGGTGTCGATGGTGGCCGACATGAGGATGATGCGGACCTCTGGGTAGGCCTGGACCACGTCTCTGAGGACCACCATCAGGAAGTCCGTCTGCACAGACACACACAGGAAATGACTGGACTTTTGAACCTGAACTGCTGAAAAACCTACAAGCCTTTTTGGCTTGTGAACCTTTAGTGTGAAGCAACATGTCCTCGCTGTATATAATTAGATATGTATAAGCTGTAATGAACCCACATTGATGTCTCTCTCGTGGATCTCATCAACGATAACGTGACTGATGCCTCGGATTCCTGCTTCAAGCTTCCGCAGCAAAACACCTGAGACACAAAATACACTTATCAGTGTCCGTAATCAGCTGGTTAAATCTTTTCCAAAGATGCTCCTTATGGGAAAACAATTGACACAATTTTTGGAGCTCTACTTTCAGAACACTGCCAGTATCTTTGTGTTGTTTGGGATCTCAGGTGGAAACAGGCTCATAACTGGGGTCAGATATACGGACGCATCCTTTGAAGCAGGACGAACACAGCAGGTTAGAGTCTGTTTACGTACCCACGGTGCAGAAGAGGACGCTGGCGTGGGGTCGAGGGAGGATGGACTCGAAACGGACGCTGTAGCCACAGCTTTTCCCAAGATCCTCTCCTCTCTCGTAGGCGACTCTCTCGGCCACCGACACGGCGCTGATCCTTCGGGGCTGGAGGGGGGAAGAGAGTTACCACCTTTGTTTGGATCAGCAGGTAACACAACAACAGGCATCTGAAGGATTTTCATAAGACAAGATGTCAATGTTCATGTCAGTTATTTATCAAGCTTTCTTACAATCCACACTGCATGACAATAACATGTTACGTGTATAGTCTTCCATTCAACATTTCAGTTGTTTTTCAGCCGTTTGTGTGGAAATCTGACAAGTCGTCATCCAAATCATAAAAATAGGATCTGAAAGAACTCCATGGGGAGTTTATAATTAAGATCTTTTACATTTAATAGTACAAATGCTGCATAATATAAGTTTCTGAGGAGCGATCAGTGGCTCCAAAACAAGTCTCTTAAAGAATAAAAAGGTTTTTCTGACTTTCAGATTTTTTGTTCTTAAATCCTTCAGGTCCATTTTTTTTATCATATGACTTATTACTACATGTGACAAGTAGGAAATTACAGTTCTAATCTCCTGAAGAGAAGAAGCAGTTTATGAATTTGTCGTCAGTATTTTGATGCTTTCATATGTTGATGTTAAAATCAAACGATGAAGGTAGCTTTGGGAGTCGGATGCTGAGCGTTACCTGGGTGACGACGATGTTGCAGTCGGACGCTCGGCCTCCTTTCACGAAGCGGTCCAGGATGTACTGAGGAACCTGAGTGGTTTTACCGCAGCCCGTCGCTCCTCTGATGATCACCACAGGGTTGTTGTCGATGGCAGCCATGATCTCCTCCTCAAATTGTTTGACGGGCAGCTTGTCGCGGTCCGCCAGGGTCTGAACCACAGAAGTTCTATTTATTTACATTCTTGTGTCTTTTCATGTGCACAAATAAAGCAGATGAGGAAGACTTCGTCATAAAGAAAGCAGACTGACCTTCTGCAGGTTGTCGTCATGTTCCAGCTGGTGCATCAGCTCATCGTGCAGGTCGCCACTGATCTGCTCTGGCGTGCACTGTGGGGGGGACAAAATATAAAATGGTGACATCAATACAGGGCAGCCAATAGCAGGGTCCCCTCTCTCTAATAAATGATTTTCAAAGTCTTTGAAACCAACAGATGCGTCCCAAATCCACATCACTGTCCTATTATACTGTTTTAGCAGTTCATATACATAAAAAATCAACATACCATATTTCCTCAAATAGTGGCCTGTATTTGCTATGCTGCAGAGGGCACCAGGCCTTTATATGAAGCAGGTTTATATTAGAGACAGGCCTATAATTTGTAATTCTCCCTGTTTGAAGTATATTTGCTCATATTCCAGTATGAAGCCTCCTTGTTCCCTGATTTGGTTCTGTTTGCTGTGGTAAATTTTTATTACTGCATTATTCTGTTTATACAAACTCAACACTTTTTGTATCCATCTCAAATTAAAAACCCTCTAGCATTTCAGTGGACAGAATCCCGTCATTTCCTAACAAGACTTTCATTGTGCCACCTTGTGGCACTTGTACGTTACTACAGTGAGTTAAATGCAACATTAATCCAGAACAAAACAGCAGGTTTGTATTGTTGAATTTATTAAATTAAAGCATTATGATTAACTGGCATGCACATTATATAACAGGCATCCTGTATTTACTTGTTGTTTACTTGTTACTTGCTTTACTTGTAAAATCTAATAAAGGTCTCTAATGGCTGAGGGTGTTGCTCAGCCATTAGAGACCTTTATTAGATTTTATTTGACGACTTTTATTTGAAGAAATATTGTACTTAACTGCTTTAAACTAATGGCAAATTATAGAAAATGTGGGATGTCAGATGTCAAACTGTGAATTTAAACCTCTCAAACAGGAATCAAAATGTCTATCTTAAGATCGATTACTTTTTTTTGTTTTTCAAGATCTTTCTGGAGCTGTTTTACTATCTATTTTCAATTTTTCCAGCTGTGAGCAGCTCTTCCATTTACTGTGTGCATTGCATTGTGGGAGAATAGAGTCCATCAACATCACACACCGTTTTTAGGTTTTCATTAAAATGTAAGTAACCATGAAACATCAACACAGACGTCACAAAACACCTGCCAGATCAAAGACTCACGTAGGCCAGTGGTCCCTCGTCGATGTTGCTGCTGGTCCAGGGGTTCCAGTTGACCTGTGGAGGTGACCAGGGGACGACTCCGGCTCCGCTTTGGCGCTGTGACGGCTCAAACGTCGCCATCTTCCCCTGAACCAGAGACACCGAACTGCTGGGGTCTGCAGGCTGGACGAGAGGATCCAAGTTATACACTCAACGTTAAAGTCAGATTCCAGGTTATTGATCATTGACCCTAGCCATTGGATGGATCGCACACTGATCAGTGGTCAGTTTTAGTGGTTCAGGTGACTCACAGGTGGGGGGATGTGGACTCCAAGCTCCTGGACGACACTGGCCAGCTGCTGCTGCAGGTCTGGAGTCACGCTGACCTCGAACACCTCCAGCTGGACACAAACAAACAGAAAGAGACACAAACAATGCAGCAGATCTCTCAGTTAAATGTTTGAAATAATGCTGAAGATGTCCTGCTCATACAGTTTCTCCCTCCTTCTTCTTGGTGACTCCTGAGTACGCCTCGATGACTCCCAGGTGGTAAAGCTGTCGGACCAGAGACAGAGCACACGACTGAGCCGCCAGCTTCTTGTTGGAGCCGTGCTCTCGAGCCGTGATCCCTGCAGGACAGACGGAGCAGAAACTGATCTGACCTTCAAAAACAGATGTTCTTACAAATATAAGGTACTCAGAATGATTGATTTTTACTTTGGTGGTTTGTATACACTCATTTTATTTTACGATTCAGATCAACATTTAGTAGAAAATAATTTGAGCTGCACATGGAAGAAAAATTAATCCCTGATCCTTCGATTATGATCAAACTCCACAGGGGACGTTTAAGGTCTTATATACACACGTGTGTGTGTATATATAACATATATAACATTTTCAGACTGAAGATTAAAAAGAAAAGGATCAAAATGGACGCAGCAGAACCAGATATCGTCTTTTTTATTTCACACATTCTTCTTCTTCGTAAAAATCTGGCGCCTACATTTCCCACAGAGCAATCGTTTCTCTGACATCGGTGACAGTGACTGTTAGAGGAAAATATTTTTGAGTCTTACGTCTGCCGAGCTGTCTCACAAACAGTTGCATCTCTGCTATGAAGCTCCTGCAGACACAAACACAAACATCACATCTTCACTTCCTCTGTGTTCTTTCAAAGTAAACACAGAAAAAAGCCATGAAGCTTAAAGGGAAGTAATAAACTCACCTGCTGTGTTCTCAGGAGGAAGCCTGTATGTTTTTCTGCCAGACTTGGGATTAAAAAACACCAATCAACAGCTCTGACTCAGGTATCTCCCGGCTGCTCTCTGCCCTGCGGTGAACAGGGACACCAGAAATCACAACCAGACTCCACTGAGCCCCGAGCTGCACCCATGGGACAGCTTTAGTACACCTAAACGCTGTCCCATGTCTTCCTTCAGTGTGGTTGTGAGTTCTGGCGTCACCTCCCTGATGTGGGAAACTCACTTCAGTCTCCAAGTATTCAACACCTGCTCACCAGCTAAACGTTGGTTGTTTTTGAACACGATGGGACGTCTTCATCCATTATTTTTCCTCTTAGATTTGCAGCGTTGTGTTACTCTACTGGAATGTTTCATATAGTCAGCTGTTTTTTATTTAATGTGTCATGTCCTACAACTCGCCACTAACCATAAGAAAAATTTGTGTCTGTTAGTTTAGTAGTTTTGTTCTTATTCATAAACATTTTGATGAAAACTGAATAGTTCTCTCATGAAGGTTCTTGTGCACGAGTGAAAATCATTTCTGGACCTACAAACTTTTCATGATGGAGAAACAAACGATGCAGAATTTGAATTCATTTTCGTGAACTTCGCTGATTTGTCTTGAGGGACCTTCATTTGTTATCAATCAGCCAAATCTTCCAATTTCCCAGAGTGTCTGTGTGTTTTAGTCAAATATATAATTTAGTGTCAATTCTTTTGCACAAATAATCCATTTAAAAACACAGATTTGTGCTGCACTGTGCACACATATTAGACTCACATTCAGACACACATTAGTGGAAAACATCCTCAGTTGATATGAGGAAAAGAAGCAGGAAATAACCAAGGAAATGATAAATGTATCTGATTATCTCATCTCTATATCTTACAGGATGTTTTAGGGTTCAACAGCTGAGCATTAACTTAGGTTTACACTCTTAGTATCTTCTAGTTATTGACACATTTAACATTTTCAACCAGGATTTAGCTGGTGTCTGGGACCACCTCAGCCTGCTCTCTGCTCTGGTTTAAACAGTATAAACAGTATTGGGTGTGACATCAGGTTTGTTAGATGTGGAATAGTCAAACGGTGAGATCTCTGTAGTGTAGCCGACACACTCCGGAGGTCTCTGGGTTTACAGCAGTCCAGCAGAAAAACATACAGGAACATCCTGACCAACGTCTGAACCACGAGCTGGGGAGTGAATGATGTGATAAATCATGACGGCGTGATGTGGCGTGTGTTTCCCTTAAAAACAGAGGCTGTAACCTCTGACAGACGAGTCGGAGAGGAACGAAACATTCTGAAACCTGCATAATCACTGATCTGCTAGATTTAATGACATATAAGACAGAAGCAGAAAAAGAAGAAACAGCAGACGAGGCGGCAGAAGGACAAACCTAGAAAATATGAATGAAGTTTCACTAATTCTTGTATTCAATAATTCTGTGGCGCCAAAGTGACGATGAATCAAAAGAGAGGAACTTGATCACAAGGGATTTGATAAGATTGGCTTGTTTTTCTATGATCCATAATCACTTTAAACTGAGTATTTGGGATGTTTTTTAACTAGTTCATTTTTCAACATTTTATAGATTAAATGATCAATAGTTTCATGGGAAAATAATCACTAAAATAACATTAGCTCAAACTGTAACATGCAGTTTTCTGGTCCAGACCTGTTGTGGTCCGGTCCCACTTGGCTGTATTTATACTCAGCGCTGGTTTTCTCCTTCTGGAAAAACTGGTTCAGGCGGGCCTTGGCGTTCTCCAGCGTCCAGTTACCATGGAGATTAGCGTTCAGGTCCACCTCCTCCGACTCCAGAGTCTGCAGGGACGAAACACGATTCATTTCAGTCTCGGCCTTTCTTTCTATCTAGAAATATAAATTCACTTTTTGTATCGTACCGCCTGTGCTTCCTGCTCGTCTCTCCTGGCGTAGTACTCCTTCAGGTTGGCTCCTCGGTCCCACTGAGCGCCTCCTCCTCCTCCTCCTGAGTAACCGAGTCCAGTCACTCCTGGTATCGGCCCGCTGCTGCTGCACTCTTCTAACAATGACAGGCAAACCCATCATTTATGTGTTTCCTTTCTACATGTCTAAAAGATCCTGGACGCCGTCAGACCAGGATCAGAGCGGCGTTCAGGCCTCTCAGCCTCACTTTGGGACGACTCGGCAGTAAACATGATTCTGATTGTGAGACTAACAGATGAGGAGTTGACCTGCAGCTAAAGCTGGATTCCTCCTTCACACGAGGGGTTAACAGGTGAATGAGTCCAGCAGAGACACCTGATCACCACAACATTAGATGATCAAGATGCATCGTGTTTTAAAGGGAAAGCTCGCCAATTCTGAACCTTATCTCTATCTTTTTCGAGTTGGTGACAGAATTCAGATACTCAGCTGTATTTATTTGAGTATACGGCCGGAGAAATGCAGCGGAGAGATGCTGCACGAGCTCACTTGCAATGCATCCTGGTAGATGTAGGCACTGCCGGCACGGCTCTGCGACAACAGAAGAAACCAAGTTTCCACAGCAAACCGCCAACGCTGCCAAATGAAGGACCTGTACACTCTGGTAGTAATAATACCTTGCTCAGCTTTGACCACAAGGTGAGGTGGCAGAGGGCCGCTGGAGGGGAGGCTGCCGAAGCCTCCTCCTCCTCCTCCTCCTCCTCCTCCTCCATCATCAGGTTGGTCGACGTCTGGAGCACTCGCCTGGTGACACAAGACTCAGCCTTTGAACAACACTTTAATCAATGACCTGATGCACAAACAGAGGTTTTTAATGCAACATCGGGCTACGACTGGTCGTTGTTCAAAGTCCAGGTACAAAGCACGGCAGAGTGAACGAGTGAAACCTTAAACTTATCATGTCGCCCTATCAAAGCAGTCTAACAATAATATAAATCACAAATCATCAGTTTAGGTGGATCACGACCAAAAGTAGGGTGGGTGTTAAAGGGTTAAAAAGAGACGTGATGTAAAAACAGTGTTTATGTAATAATTGACAGATCCACAGGATCAGTGTGCTGACCCCCGGAGCCGGGACCTCTGCTGCGCTCATTTCCCCGATTCGGACCAGGTAGTTGACAAAGTCCCTGGCAGCGTTGGTCTGAGCATCCTTCTTGTTGGTGGAGTTGCCCATCCCAATGTAGTTGAAGCCATCAACACGGACCTGCAGGAGGAGAGTTTAGGGTAAGAAAACGGGCTGGAGAGGTTCACTTTAACAGTTAAACCACCTGAACAACACAAACCTCACCTCACACATGAACTTCTGCCTGTTTTTGTTCCCTGCAGCTCGGATGTCGTAGCTGGGCGTCAGCTTCTTTTTTCCACACCAGGCGTACAGGAAGTTCTTGATGTCCGCCATGGTGGGCTGATGGGCGGGGGGGCCTCCTCCTCTGGAGACCCTTTAGGTCAGTTAAATAGCAGATTGGCCAGCACTCTTCTGTGGGATCCAGCCCGACGCGGTCGGTGACCTGCTGAATGTTCTGTTGAACCTGCTGTTTCAGAATCTGTTGGACAGGAAAACAGAAGTCTGTCAAATTAAAATGTGACCAAAGATGGCAGCTTAGTTAATGTTAGTGAACACCAAAGCTGAGCATTTACAGTATATATTACAAATAAGAAGGTCATAACCAAACTCCACCTATAAATCAGAACATTTTCTGCTTTTCTGACAGAGGGAACATACTCGAAAATACTCTCGGGACTAAAGATTTTTTATGAATAAATAAAATCTTCCAATGGATTCGGGATGGAAACGATGACCGAAAGGACATAAACACAGCGTCAAATCAGCAGCAGACCTGCTGATCTGTAAAAGACCGTCTGTCGAGGCACATAAACATGCTCGCTTAATTTCCGAGGTTTTTCAATGGAGTTTGGTTCGCAGTTCTGGATAAAGAATTTTAAATCGTGAAGGCGGGCAGATACTATACAAAACGTAAAGCGAAGCTAAAGTTGAACTGAGGGGCAAACAGTGTTTCAGCTCATTTAGAGACTTGGTGTTTAGCCGCGGAGCTGCAGAGACTCAGCGCCGCCGGAACCAGCTGCAGCCGGCGGGGACTTATCCCCCTGCCGGCTTCCGCGTCGGCTTCCGCGTCGGCTTCCGCATCGGCGTCTCTTTAGTCATAACTGAAACCAACATTACAGTGAAGTGACCGGATTAATGAGAGAGCAGGAGCTGTGTTACCCAGTCGGCCCCGTGAAGCTCGCAGGTCCCGCAGACTGCGGCGGGTTGTCGGGTTGCGCAGCTCAGCGGCGCCGCCTGCCGGTCGGAGGCTGAACAGCAGAACTGCACTTCAGTGTTCACAACACGGAGACCGGAGCAGGAGCAGGAGCAGGATCAGGAGCAGGAGCAGGAGCAGGAGCAGGATCAGGATCAGGAGCAGGAGCGGGATCGGGAGCAGGAGCAGGAGCAGGATCAGGATCAGGAGCAGGAGCAGGATCAGGAGCAGGAGCAGGAGCAGGAGCAGGAGCAGGATCAGGAGCAGGATCAGGATCAGGAGCAGGATCAGGAGCAGGATCAGGATCAGGAGCGGGATCGGGAGCGGGAGCGGGATCGGGAGCAGGAGCAGGATCAGGATCAGGAGCAGGAGCAGGATCAGGAGCAGGAGCAGGAGCAGGATCAGGAGCAGGATCAGGATCAGGAGCAGGATCAGGAGCAGGATCAGGATCAGGATCAGGAGCAGGATCAGGAGCAGGATCAGGAACAGGAACAGGAGCAGGAGCAGGAGCAGGATCAGGAACAGGAACAGGAGCAGGAACAGGAACAGGAGCAGGAGCAGGAGCAGGATCAGGAGCGGGATTGGGAACAGGAGCAGGATCAGGATCAGATTTACTGGTTTTCACTGACAAGGAACTTTTCTTTGAATATTTTGTGCTTTTAAAGAAATATAAGAAAGACTGCAACTGCAAGTCGACAAGTAACTGTAAAATGGAAAATTTACTATACAATATGAAGAAAAAATTATAAATAGAAAATAGAGTAAATACAAATAATATGTAATATCAGGTGCTTACAACAGGACAGAGACCATGAGTAAAAACATACATACATGGCTAATCAAGTCCGACGAGAGACTGAAATAATATTACATTATAAACAAAAGACAGGGCTGTTTTTGTAAAACATATTTTTCTATTATGGTAAAAAGTTCCATTGCCTTTGTGTTCATCATGACTTTAAGGGCTCTCGTAATAGAAAGAAACTCACTATGAAATAAATTAAATCTAGATTTCACTTTCATAAAGATTTGTGTAAATAACATGTTCCAAGAATAATAATGCTATTCTGTAGATTAGAAATATGGAGCTGTTGACAAACTTGATCATATATTCATATATTCATGTTTATTTTAGTGGCTTTCTCCTGACATGTGACGCGGTTTGATCCACAGTCAGCTGCTGGTTCCCAACATGAGGACTAACGGGAGCAAAGAAGAAAGCTTCATCATATTCTTTATTCCTGTGATTGGTGGCACAGCAGCAGGTTCTTACTTGTTTCAGAAATATTAAGCTTTTTGTCACACAAACATGACAGTGGCAGTCATGTGGCTTAGAAAAGTGCATTAAAAAACTTACAAAATATATATGTTGTATTTAGTACATATGTACTTTACTTTATTTATAAAAGTATTTGGAGAATATTAATATATTAATATCATGTATTGTGAGAGCCGATATGGCGAAGTGAGAGTTTTTTTTTTTTTTGTGGTTGCAAAATAAGAAAATTGAAGGAATAAAAAAATGTGAAAGACATCAAATAGATTCATGGATTTGGTAGTTGGTACTATCATGGATTATTATATATATCATATATCTTCTTCATGTCTGAGACTAGAGGCTCATCATTATTCTCATTATTTTGCTGATTTTGTGTAATACTGTATGTTGTTAATATTGAGAGACAATGTGTTTAAACCAGCGGTTGCTTCTTTTACTTAGTCGATTATCATGTATTTTCTCAACCTTACACGGTGGAAGTCGGATTCTCTTTCAGGAGAAGCTACACGACCCAAAACTGCCATCTTTCATCTTTAATAATCCACTGTGGCCTTTTTATACGATTATCATGTGTTTTCTTTGTCAGGCGACCACTGACAGGGTGGGAGTATAAGAACATTTACTCAGGCACTGGTATTTTACTTGTATTTCCATTTTCTGCCACTTTCTACTACTACTCCTCCACATATTATATATATCGGACTATATATTTATTGGATTTTTTTGGGCACATTGATAGTAATGTGGCAATACCAAAAAAACCCAAAAACAAATGAACAACACGTCTATAAAATAAATACATAGGTCATTTGATCTGACATTTACAATATATTCAGACAAAAATAATCTATAAATAAATAAGGCACTAGGGTATTTGAGCCTTCTTTCTACAGCAGTTTAAAGTCATTAAATGAGTTCCACCTTCAGCAGCTGCAACATTAAAGTGACAAACACATTCATCATCAATAATATCAGATATATTATTCTGCAGGACGATACTTTATCTTTTCAACTTTTGTGCTTTCATTTAAGTCGTATTAATATTTTGACTGAAATGCTTCTTGAGCACCGACTAAAACTATCATATAATCTGAGTCAATATGTCCCTTTGAAATGTAAATACACAAAGAAAAAGAGGCGTTTATGAGCAGCAGTAGAAGTTGTATAAAGTATCTTTGCTTTTCTTCCTCCACATATATTCTGTTGTTCTGATGTGTTAAATCTTTAAGTTGAGCTGAGGTGAACTGAAGCCCCAGAGCGTTTCCTGAACTCACTTTAAAAAACTGGTAGAACATTTTTTACTGCAGGATAATAAAATGTGAATCAACAGTGGAGCTGAAAGTAAGGCGAGGCAGGTGTGTGTGTTCAGGGCGCGGTGTTGACAAGGTAACAGGAACAAGCCGGGCGTGGCTGAGTGTGTGTGTGTGTGTGGGGGGGGGGAGTGTGTGTAACCAGGTATTGTCAGGGTGTGTGTGATGGATCATAACGTGTATGTGTGTGTGAGTGTGTGTCTGCGGTTCAGGGTGTGTCTGCTCTGTCATACCTGCCGCCTCAGGACACAGTTTACACAAGCAGGAAGAAGAAGAAGAAGGAAAATGAGCCCCGGGGGGGTGGTTAACAGAACTGGGGGCTCTGTGAACACATGCCTGTAACCATGGTAACACACACGTCCGAATTAAATCAGTTCACAGTTCAGATGGATTTCGTAGCTTTTGACCAATCTTAAGGAAAGTTAAAGGCGTCTGGATCTCATGTGAACTGGTCTACACGGTTTATGGTGTCTGATGAAGACCATGTGACTCGGTCAAAAGCTTCACAACAGAGAATTCAAATAAATGGAATCAAATAACAGCAATAATATAAGTTAAAAGCAGTAATGATAATAATAAAACAGATCAGACATGTTGGAAATAAATGAATACAAGCTTTAAATAAAGAAGAGCTTAAACTTGACCTGACACTTCAACTGCTTTCAGTGCTGACACTTCCTTCTCCTTATTTAGGTGAACCATTTATTTGAATATTTAAAATAATTTAATTAGTTTATAAATGGATGTATTGATTTTTCTTGCTTCTTGTTGTCTGTAACTTCTCCTCTTCGTCCTCCTTCAGCTGCTCCACAACTTTTTTTATCATTTCAGTTTGAGCTTTTCTTCATGAGGACTTTTAGTGCTTTATAACAGAATAAAGATGGATAAAGATAACGCTGCCAGCCTGTTGAATCTCAGCTGTTCTCAGTTTAAATCAGACGCTGTAATATTTTCCACTTCTGGAACAGAGCGTGTATTCACTTCACGGGAGATTAGATTCACCATCACATCTTTTAATTTCTCTCTTGTGAACCGTCTTTGTGTGTTGAAAATGTAAATGTGGTGGAAGCTTCCCAGTGAGCAACGCCCGCACACGCACACACACACACACACACACAGAGTCATATCCTCTGACTGTGTGTGTGTGTGTGTGTGTGTGTGAATCACATGTGAGTAAGTGTGGCTCAGTGTGGGCAGCGTGTGCAGACCTGCAGCAGCAGAGGAGTTAAAAGCCGACGGTTTGACGAGCTGGATGAGTTTCTCTCTTTTTGCAGCTCTGAGGAGATTTGATCAGATTAGCAGGATTCACACAACATGAGGAGCAGCTTGATTTCACTCTGCGGGGTTCTGGCTGCAGTTTGTGCCGTCCAGGCCACCTACACATACTACTGTAAGTACCTGCCGCCTCCAGGTGAAAGGAATCCAGCCTCTGTAAACCCTGTGCTGTCACCTTCACTCTGCTCTGCACAACATCAACTCTCTCTACTGTTCTTATACTTTCACGTTTGTCTGCTTTTTTTAGGCTTGTGGATGTTTTACTGTTTCAGACCCCTTAATGATGCACCCTAACCTCCTCCATGAACTTACATATATTACATATATATGTCTAAATGTTGTTTACCATCATAATATTTATTAAGAGGTTTTGACTGAGCTTTAAAGAAAAGTGAGGAGATTCATATTAAGACTTTAAAGCACTTTAAGCCTGTTTATCTCTTCGTTTCTGGTTGTTTCTCTGCCTCACTTTACTATTTTACATAAGTATGTTCTATCAAAGGAAATAAGAAGGAAAATCTTTAAATCAAAAAAACAAACTTCTAGTGAGTTTTAAAGGGCCATGCCGATATTTTCACTTAGATTGATCACGCTGTGAGTGCCAGCACAACAAGATGCAGTTTAACATTTAACCAGAAAGTGAACAATGAACCAATCAGGTCGGGAAATTAAAGGGACAAACTGTAGCTGTGAATTCAGCTTTGATGTGTCAGTAATGTAACTGTACACAAGCAGGTAAAGAGAGATTTATGAGTGGTTATTATTCAACCTGTAGAGACCTGAAGACTCAGTGATTACTGCTTTTATAAAGTGAAAGTTATATTGTTCCCCATGACTGCAGATTAAAGTTCAGACTGATATGAAAAGACTGCACTGTGTAGATCAAATAAAACTTCATTATTATCACAGAGAGGAAAGTCTAACAGACCAGAGAGGTTAAACAGGAACAGGATTTAGATAAGAAGATAATATATACGATAAGACAAATACACAGATGATCCCAGATCAGCGAACGAACACGATGCTGACTGTCAAAGTCGGATCATTTAATTCACAATAACACATAAATATAAGGACAGCTCAGTCGTTTAACTACACTCGTACGGAAGCTCAGAAAAGAAATAGATACAATGTGAGGAACAAAAATGAAAATACTCAGGTTAAGTTACAATTATGAGACACTGCGTCAAACCTCTGATTGACTAACTTAAGGAAATATGAGATTTTAAGTCAAACTCACAAAATAAAATCAGTATTATGACATGAGAACCCAAAGGACGAAATGATAACTTTTGAAGTCAAAATTATGGTTGGAATGAAGTGAGTAGGTACGTTTAATTATCACACTAAAGCACTATTTTATGGAAGGCAGAACCTGAGAAATACAGACTTAAGACAGTAAAAACATGATGAAATTTATCATAAAAAGCAAGTTTAAAAGAGATCTTATTATTTTTCCTACTAGCAGAAATAGTTTTCCATACAGGCCATACGCCCTCCCCTCCCCTGAGAGTGAGAGGACCTTAGGGTCTTACAGAAATTACAGATCACAAATCACAGATGAAAATGTGCTGTTTTTAACCAGGTTTTAAATCCCAAACAGAATGTTGTATTTTTTGTTACAAAAAACTGTTTCAAAATCTGGTTAAATCAAATATTTCTCATCAAAGTGGAATTATTAAGAAACAGGGTTCAGTGTGTTTTTAGAGCAGTTAAAGCTGGTTTGAGGCTTGAACATCACTGTTTGGGGAGTTCCCTCCTGTGTTGTAGGCCTTTTGTTTTAATTGTCACGCACTGTGTGTTTATGGAGGAATCCTCTCAGACAGACACATGTCGGAAACTGTCCCATCAAGGCCATAACACCTGAGCTCAGCGCTGCCGGCGGCGCTCAGGTGAACATTAGGCCGAATCACAGCGTGAGTCACGGTGTATCAGAGGCTGACTGATCTGAGGTCAGACACCAGAACAAACAGACGCACCTTACAGTCACCTCAGCCTCGGGACGCTTACATGAGTCTGTGTGCAGAAACAAATCACAGTCTCCGTCAGACAAACCAGTCATGTCCTTTATCTTGGAAAGTCCGGTGGTATTTACCTTTTGTCAGCAGACCATTAAAATACAAAAGCAGACAGACTTGGAGTCATTTCTCTTTTAAATGAGCCTCCGGCCTTTGTGCTAAGTTAGGCTAAACACATCCAGAGAAGAAGAGGATGTAGAGAAATGCTGGACTACTCCTTTAGTATGTGGCCACTGCAGTAATGTGTCGGCTGTAATGTGAGCTCCAGAGAAAAAACTTGTGTAGGTAGTTATCAGATTACATTACACCTGCATCAGTTGTTATATAGCGAACTGACCTGCTGCTGTTACTGGTAGTTAGTTAACTGCTCGTCCGCTCACTTGGTAAACTGTTTTTGGTGTCTAGTGCCGACGTGATACCGGCTAACGGTTAGCTCATGAGCCACAGGGCTTCGCCAACTATCACAAAGTGGTTAAATATGAAATATTAACAGTATTAGAAAAGACGTGTGCCTCCATCAGGCTGGCCCTGCAGGGTGGAGGATGATCCAGGCTGAGTCCTGCTTCATTAGTCCCTCAAACTCTCACTTTTTCCATCGTTACATAACTTTACCACTAAACACTGTTTATGGGTATAAAGTGTCTCCTCTTTGCTAACAGCAGTAACAAGCAGCAGCCCGTTGAAACGATCAGAATCTCAAATGGAATAAGTCCTCTCCGGTCAGGTGAGGATCCTGAGCTCGCTGCAGGCAGACAGCTGTGTTGTTTCCTCAGACGAGGCGTTGGCCGGTTCAGTCGGGACTCGTGGAGGATGACGATTTGTCTGCAGGGCTTCAGGCTGGGAGGTGCAGCTCTCTCTGGGATTTGTGAACAAGCCACAAAACATAGGAGGCGCCTGGCGCTCTGTAAACATTTGTAATGCTCTCGTTGTGGGCTTTTCAGTCTCCCTGTTCAGTTTGTTAAACACTTAGTATACAACTATAGTCTGTAGATATTCCTGCTCCCCAGAGGATGATGGCATTCCCTGTAACACCACCAAATTCCACTTTTCTAATAAACTTGTACACAAGAATTATATAAATGTAATGGGCAGTTTTCATGAAATTTGTTCACACTTCCTCAGAGGATGAACCCTTTAGATTTTTAAAGACCCTTCTTAGCGTCACCCTCAGGGCAAACACAAGAAATATTAACATTTACAAGTCAGATTTACGGATCACACTTTCCATTTAGCCAGTCATGCGTGAATGTGGCTTTTGCACACCAGATATGTTGTCATCTGTACGGCAGATTGTTGTGATATAAATGACAAATAAACTATATAAAATTGATCCACTGTCTCCTGCTGCAGCGACCGTGCGTTGCAACTGCAATGGGAGGTCACGGTACTGTCTTCGGGACGCCCGGGGCCTGCACTGTGTCGACTGTCAGGGAAACACTGAGGGCCGCCACTGCGAGCGCTGCAAGGACGGCTTCTACCTGGAGGGGGCGGGACTGAGCTGCAAACCCTGCAGCTGCAACCCCACAGGTGAGAAACCACAACAGATACCGTTCCTTAAGACACTCCCAATGTTCTGGAGGAGAGGAACAGATCAGTTTTAGCACTAATGTTGGACATGTCCCTCCAGGTTCTGTCAGTGCCTCATGTGACAGCAGGGGGCGCTGCAGCTGTACCGCCGGCGTCACAGGAGACAAATGTGACCGCTGCCCGGACGGGCCGATCGGACCCAACGGCTGTTCTCAAAGGTGAAGAAACACTGGTTCCCTAAAATAATCTCACGTTCTCATCAGCGTAATTAATGCACTTCAACTCCCACTTCAACTCCCACTTCATCTCCCACTTCAATTCCTTTCTGTGCTTACACAAACTATTTCTTGCATTTTAGCTTCGACATCTTTCAGTGTTTCTTAAACTGCCACTTCAATGCCTTTCAGCGTTTATGCTTCCATTGTCTCTGCAATGCTGTACTTCAGTTGAGTCTTCTTTCGGTGCCTGATTTTCATATGCCACTTCAACTCCTTTCAGTGCTTCAAATTAAGCTATTACTGCCAAAATGCATCCAAACAGTCCTCATCTTCAGACAGTGAAAGCGTGCTCATGTAAGTTGTCTTCATCAAATGTCGCCTGTTCTCAGTTTCTAACTTCCTGTCGCTCGTCGTGTTTTCCAGTCGTCAGCCCAGAGAGGATTCTGGGAGTCAGACTCTGGCTTGTTTCTGTTACGGCCACAGCAGCCGGTGTTCTGCACAGTCCGGTTACTCCGTCCACAACATCATCTCCACCTTCGCCAATGGTAATCTTTCCCCTCTCCACTTCAAAATAAAAGACTCCCGACAATTTCAGTAGCTAAAAGTGGATTCTGGGTTCAGTTTCAGAATAAAAGCTCCAGATAAAACCAGTAGTAATATTGTGTGAGGTGACAGACTGTGTTGTGATTCCAGGTCCGGAGGGTTGGAAGACCGCAACAGTGCAGGGCGTCACCCCCGACGACATTCAATTCCGCTGGTCACCCAAACACCAGGACTTGGAGGTGATCTCCAAAAACAGCCTGCCGGTTTACCTGTACGCCCCAGGTGAGAACAAACCCGCCTCCCCTACCTTCCCTCTATCAGCAGCTTCTCTTCTTCAGGACTGCTGTTGTCATCTGCTTTCCTTTCTTTTCCTTGTCTCCTCTCCTCCTTCTCCTCTTTACTTCCCTTCTTCCCTTGTCTCCTCTCCCAATGTCTCTTTGTTCTTTTCTTTTCTTTCTCCCTTCTCTCCTCTCTTCAAGTTCCCTCCCTTTTGTTTTCCTACCTTCCTTTCTTTTCCCCTTTCCTCCTCATCCCCTCTGCATATCTCCTTGCCCTTCTTTCCTTTCCTCTCATTTACTTTCCTCCCTCCTTTTCTCCTGTCTTCTCTTTCTTTCTTTCCCTGTCCTTTCCTCTTGTTTTCTCCTCTCCTCCTTCCTGACCAGGTGTTTGTCTCCTCTACCACAGCTCCTTACCTGGGGAATCAGTTGCTGAGTTATGGTCAGAACTTTTCCTTCTCGTTGCGTCTGGACCGTGGCGTCCGACACCCGTCCACCAATGATGTGATTCTGGAAGGTGGCGGTCTGCGAGTGTCCGCCTCGCTGGGTGACCTGCGATCCATCGTCCCCTGTGGACAGAAGATCAACTACAGTTTCAGGTCAGAAAATCAACCTGCAGAGAGATAATCCATCAAAGTCAATGTTTTCATGTCACTCCTGCCGTGATAAGCGCCACCCAGATGGTACCATAAACCGACGAAATCAAACACCCAAAGGCTGGCTGGGATTCTGATGGATCCAGACAGGACAGGACAAGTGGGTTTGACCTCATCCTTGTTGCCACTTACATATCTGTTTTTCACTCAAGTGTGAACATTCCTGCTGCTGTAACCAGAGCAAGTAGAAACAAACCTTCTCATCCAGAAAGAATCTGCAGTCCCAGAGAATCTGTTGCCTATTTGTTGACTTAGGATTCACTTCGTGAGTGACGCTGAAGAAGCTGCATGGAAACACAATAATAATACAAAATAATTCAACCTGCGGCAAGAGTGACAGTTATTTCAGACGCCATGATGAACTTTCACAGTCTTTCCTCTGACTGGGCTCTGACGGTCGCTTGAGACCATGGAAATCTTACTAATGATACAGAATATATTCTAACCCGAACCAGAGAGACAATACTGGGGTCACACTGGGTCTGCATACCACATTTGGTGTCATTTGAACAATGTACTTGTAAATGTCCGGTTTGCACTAAAGTTTTGGGATGGGAGATAGTGAGCACGTCTGGTTTACATTATTATTATTTTTCACCTTTCACCTTTACCTTGGAAATGTCACATTTACACCTTTAACAGTTTGCGGTGTAGAACAAGTTGCAGCTTGGGTTCCAACACTAAAAATAAGATAAAAAATGGTAAAAATATTGCAAAATAACCAGACATGGAAAAGGACCATGACACAATGGTGAACATTATAAATCTAAATAATAGCGAACCAAAACCAATGTTGAGACCATCATAAGGTCTTTATTCTTTTACATTTATGATTTAAGTAGCCACCTGTGGGAGATTTACAGAGAACAAGAACAAACATCATCTCAGGCCTGGTGCAATAAAAGCAGCTGCATGTCTCAGTCAGTGCTGTAAAGTGTGACCTTGTGTCTTCTGTCTGATGACCAGGCTGGATGAGCAGCCCGGCAGCAGGTGGAGGCCTCAGCTCTCCTCCTCCCAGTTCCAGACGCTCCTCCAGAACCTCACCGCCATCAAGATCCGGGCAACATTTGGCGAAAATGGTGAGCTTCCTTTTACTTCCATCCTTTTATCCGCCGCCTCTTTCTTCTGGAGTTCCTTCCTTCCCTCTCTTGTCCTTCCTGATGATGGATGATCGTGATTTCTTGAACTGTTGTGTCTTTTCAGGACGCGGTTACCTTGACAACGTGCAGCTGGTGTCTGCGCGGCGTGGAGATGGCGTCCCAGCCAGCTGGGTTCAGACCTGCAGCTGCCCGCCGGGATACGAGGGCGACTTCTGTGAGCGATGCTCGGCCGGTTTCAGACGCAGGGCCCCCGCAGATGGAGCCTTCAGCCCCTGTGAGCCCTGCAGCTGCAGGGGGGGCAGCTGCGACCCGCAGACCGGAGACTGTTACTCTGCGGACGAGACGCCCGGGGAGCAGAGCTGCTCTGAGGGGTTTTACCGAGACCCCTGGCAGCCTCGCACCTGCGTGAAGTGTCCCTGTCCAGACGGAGTGTCCTGCTCCCTGGCTGCCGGTTCACTGGAGCCCCGATGTGACCGCTGTCCAACCGGGACCGCCGGTAGGTCTCAGGGTTATTACATCGATGATGATGATATTCTGATACAACTCAACTTATCAGATTATCTGACTGGTTGGATCAGAGTGAATGGGTCAGGACAAACACGCTTCCTGCCGTTCTGAGGGTGTTTCCAGAATCTGGAAATTATAAAACATCATTTCACTGCACAATAAAAAGCTTTTTAGCAAGTTCCCCAAATTGTTTCTGTATTTCTGAGGCTCTGTAAGGTCTCAGAAACTGCCGACCCCTGGAGCACTGCTGCCTTGGGCTAATTCCACTAATTGAACTAATAATAACACATCTTGAGTTCAGTGGATTGCAACTTTGTCTGGTGACCGAAAGACAAGAAAAGTTTTTATGCACCCACCCATATATGTTTCACTTGTAGGTTGGTAAAAGGTTCCAATCTGAGGAAACGCTGTCTTTCAAATTAAAAGATGTAACTGACCCATCTCAGGGTTCCTAGTTTAGTAATCAGTTAGTAATCATCCCTAAAATATCCTCACATTATTGATATCAAAGTCTCAACAATATGATCGTGTCTCCCCTCAGGTCCTCGCTGTGACATCTGTCAGGAAGGATTTTATGGCGACCCAGCAGGGGGCGCCGGTGGGCGACGACCCTGCAGGCCCTGCCAATGTAATGGCCACATTGACGTCAGCGTTGCGGGAAGTTGTGATCGCATCAGCGGCGAATGTCTGAAGTGTCAGAACAACACGAAGGGACGCAGCTGCGAGGCCTGTGTGCCAGGCTTCTACCACAGCCGGGTCACTGACGCCTGCAAACGTAAGAACCACATTTCAGCCTGGAGCCGCTCGGTCTTTTCCGGTCTGTAGTAAACTTGTATTTATTTCTTTGTAAATATGTGGTTTAAAAACAGCACTTTAGACACTAAACATCTGCATGTATTATTAGTTTTACATTTCACAGACAAGCAATCATCAAATCAACATCTTGTAGATTTCTTACATAATTTGCTATTTATTCTGACTAAATTTCAAATCTAAATCTGTGCCTCCAAACCTGCTTTCATCAATTTACTGTTGAACTCCAGTACGACAGCTTCATTTAAGATGTAAAGGACCAACAAACTAAGAAAAGGTTCCATATTTTTGATGAATTTGATTATATTTGAGTGACTTACTCCTTCCTTGCTTGTTCGAAGTCACCATGTTTTTGTGTGACTGCTGTAAATATAAAGCCTGATGCTGACCTAACCAGACTGTGAGAACATGGAGGTCATTAACAGCTGTTTCCTCTCTCGCTTTGTGAACCAGCGTGTGCGTGTGACGCTCAGGGCTCGGAGTCCGCACACTGTGATGATTCGGGTCGCTGTCGATGCAGACCGGGCTTCGAGGGTCTGAGGTGCCAGCGGTCCAACTGTCCCGCCTGTTTCAGCCCCATCAAGGCAAAGGTATGGCTGTGACAACTCTGCTTCATGTCCTGTTTATTAGAATGAACAAGTTTGATTTCAACTTAAGCTCAGCTTAAATATCTCAACTGTTAGATGGGTTGTGATGAAATGTGGCTCACACGTTCATGTTCCCCTCAGGAGGAACTGGAATAACTTTTTAGATCCTCTGACTCTTCATCAGGTCGACATGTTAACGTGTCCAACACTTTGGTTTATGACCAAATACCTGCAGAACTAAAGACATTCTTTGTGTTTACTGCTGGTCCAACCATAGAGAGCCGGGTTCAGTAAGGACACGTAGACAGTGTGGCTCCGGAGGTTCGGGAACATGTTGACGTCACTAAATAGAAGTCAGACCAACAGTTTCTTCAACTCTGTGTTTCAGATGGAGACTTATGCAGCCAAACTGAAGGAGTTGGAGACTCTGTTCTCACACGTGGACGGAGGTTTGAAACCCGCCAACAGTGCTGAGATGGAGGCTGCTCTGAGAGCCACGAAGGAGCTGGTGGAAGACCTGCAGTACAGCACAGAGCGGCTCGCAGGTAACACTTCACTTACTCCGTCTCCGATTCAGTCCATCCATTAATGGAGCTGAGACACCCAAACCAAGCACACACAGCCTTAATACTTTCTTTATGCAGCAGTAATTTTAAAATGATCTCTGAGATATCTGACAAAGGTCAGCGATCTCCTTTGTATTTGTGGAGTGAAGGTGAGAGTTTTCCCATTCACTTCAACCTGTCAGAGTTTTCTAGCATCATCTGGTGGACATTTGAGGAGCTGCTTGGTTAAATGACGTCACGCCTCCTGTGTCCAATAGGGTTGGAGAAGAGCCTGCAGGGTCGCCTGTCGTCTATCAGCAGGAGTCAGCTGGCCGAGGGGCAGGACATCCAAGACGTGGCTGACGCAGCAGACGACATCAAACAACGGCAGCAAACGTACGAGACGAAGGTGGAGGAGGTTCGGACTCTGATGGAGGAGATGAAACGCCAACTGGACAAGGCCAAGGCTGACCTCAGATCAGCTGTAAGACTTGAGATAGTACCTGGAGTTCACAATCATGTGATGCAGCCGTCGTCATAGCAACATGTAGTCAGAATCTCACATTTAAAGGAGCAACTCGCAGGTTTTATCCGTGTTTCCACTGACTACAAAAACTGACCATTTTCCAAATCATACCATCAGTTTGTAATAAACTGGTGAGACTTGTATGGGACGCTCAGTCGCAGTTTAATATTAACCTGATGGAAGAGGAAATATTATAAACTCTCTGTTGAGTGGCTACAGCCGATCACATGGGTCTATATGAGTCAAAACGTGGATAAAATCATGAGGTTTAAATACAATATCACATATATGTGATGTGATGTTGGAAATTATATACAAGAATTCAGGTATGAAAAGTAAAAAGTCAGTAAACCTGGCAGATATGCCTTACGTCACTACAGAGATATCAGAGGAATATTAGATATCATTAATAGAAATACATATAAAGGCCTGAAATGATAAAGTGACATTATATCCTGGTTTCCACCAACATACTGCTTTTATGTTTCATGCAGTCCTGCTGACTAATGAAAGCTTCTGCCGCCTTCATGAAATATATCAGATTAGTGTCGGCAGCTGGAGCTGAAGCACATTATTTATAATAAGCTCCTTAATATTTAATATTAGCTTCATCATTTCTTCCCGTTTCTGATTTACGATAAAGTCGACTAAATGTTGACTGTGACGGGATACCGATCTGCTTCAAGTCTAAAACAGGCTCCATTAGGTCGTTTAAAACAGGAATAAAAAGGTGTGGTGAGCCAGCTGGTGGTGATAACTATAGCTGATGGTGATGAAGACCATCTAGATGATGATGATGATGATGATGTGATTGGCGAGTTTACTTTTCTCTAAAACCAGTTTTGTCTCTTGGTCCCATCAGGAGATTCCTCTTGGAGATGCTCCACTGGGTTCAAACCTCCTGTCCTCTCTGGTGCAGACGGCGACCAGCCTGGCTGATCAGTAAGTCCATCGTGTTCATGTCACGGTGTTAGTGATAATCCCTGACATGTCTTCACCATCGTCACTGTTTCCTGTCTGTCCGTCCTGCAGACATCAGAAGAAGGCAGCTGTTGTGGAGCGAAGCGCCACCGACGCTCTGAGCGTCTCGGAGAAGAGTCTGGCTCTGGTCCGAACTCTCATGGAAAAAGAATACAAAGTCAAAGAACTGATCGGAGATCTGAAAACCATGTGAGTCACTTCTGCCAGTCTGGGATGAATAATATTCCCATTTCTCATCATTAACAGAGGTGGGAAAAGTCCTAAAAGTGTAGAAATACTTACTCTGCATTCAGAATCTTACGCAAAGGAACAACATCGAACATCTGTGTTTCTTTCTCTTCGGTGGCACCTGTGGCGAGAAGCTGTAACTGCAGGTGTGCTTTTGGACTTCCAATCAGTGCCCTCGCTGACGGTCGCTTTGCTTTTTAAACCATTTCCTTCCTGTGAACAGCGAATTTGTTTCTTTCTCTTTGGATTTTGTTTCTGAAATTTCATCGTCTGTAGTCCTCGATCGTTTCTTTCCTTCACACACAAGTGAGTTGCATTAGCTCCGCCTCCCCTCTCTGGAGAACCAATCACTGCTGTCACCATGTGTTTCCTCATTCGCTGATAGATAAACACTAACAGACATTTAATTTTAATGAAAATCTTTGAGATTATAACTTTAGGTAGAGTACAAAAGTATTACCATCAAAATTGTGACACAGCTAATAAACTACGAGAGCTTCCTCCATTCTGGACCCTCCGGCTCCGTCTGGACGGTTTAAACACCGTCACAGTCGATCTTTGACTCTTTAGAAGGCAGGTGGAGCTTTCCTGCTGCAGGACCATGAAATATCCTGGGAGTTTAGTAATGCACGATCCTCTAAACGAATGATGTCCGTGTGTTCAGGTACGATCGGACTTCAGCCCAAGTGAAGGGTTTGGAGAACCAGGCGACCCGGCTGAGCGGTGAGGCCAGAGACGAGAGCAAAATGGCAGACGGCATGTTGAAAGACATCGCCAACATGGAGCGAGACATCCCATCGTCGTTGAAGGTAAGTGCTACTGGAAGTGGTTCATCTTTTCCTGACCTGTCTGTCGAGTCTCTGACCCCCCCGTGTTCTCCCATCATGCTCAGGAGCGGGTGGGCGCCATGGTTACCAGGTTGGACGGGCTGAAGGAAGTGGTGGACGGGGACATCTTAGACGTCGAGGCGCTGCAGAACAGCGTGCTGCAAGACAAAGCCGCCACCGAGGACCTGCTAGCTATGGGCAAGGACGCCCAGCAGGTACTGAAGGATTATGGGAATCCAGTCCGACGTCTGATTGGGCAGCGACTGTCCAACAAGACGACCAATAAAAACACAGCACACAGGAATACACTCGCTTCATGCTGTTGACGTCCATGTTGTTTCTGTCCGCAGGGGTTCAACAAGCTGCTGGACAGAGTCAATGTCGCCAAGGCCGACACAGAGGGCGCCATGCTACGCATCAACAGCAACGCCAAGGAGCTGGACGACGCCCTGAACACCCTGAGAGGTAGAGAGACAGACAGACAGACAGACAGACAGGCTGACTGACAGACAGACAGACAGACAGACTGGCTGTATCTATAACCGCAGCACTGACTCCTGGTCTTCCTCCTCAGGGTTCGACCAGCAGATTGACAGCAGCAGAGCTCGGGCCGCCGCCGCCATCAAGCGTCTTCCTGGCATCAGCGCCACCATCCAGCAGGCAGTTAACAACAATGGCGAGACGCTGTCCGTCCTGGGAGACGTGTCGGACGACTACAGCAACGCGCTGGGAACCATCAACCGGCTGGAGAACCTGGTCAACAGTCTGGAGGTAAGAACCAACAGCAGCAACGCTCGCCTAACAAACAGGAAGCATGGCGTCGCGGGGGCCAGTGAAGGATTTCTTAATGAAATTATCTCTTCTCAACATCCACTTACTAGATTTTTCTGGAACTTTCAACCAACTTGAGTTGGTTTCCAAGATGATCAACAAAACAAAGATTTGGTTTCATTTATTTCCTCCACCTCCCAGCTCCATTTTCTTCTTCTTCTTTTCTTACAATGAGATCTAGTTTGGACACCTGTCAGCTCAAAGCTGAGGGACGGCTGCTTCCAACACAGTATTTAGCTCCAAAAACACATGCAGCTGTGACGCACGAGTTTCACCTGCAGCAGACATTTCTGCACTGGCGCTGCACTGCGTCCTGCTGTCAGTCTGCAGGTTAAACTCTCTCCGGCCCACATGTGGATCTGTGAAACTAACTGACTCTGCTCTGTGCTGACTGGGTCTCTGTTCTTCAGGGAACAGCTGGATCTCTGCCGTCTCATGCCGGCCTGCTGACTGAAGCCACCAAACTGAACCGAGACGCAAATGATCTGAAGACGAAGGCGGCCGACGCAGCTGGAAACCTGAAGGCGGAGCTGGACACTGCTTCCACGCTGGAGGCTGAGGCCGAGCAGGTAAACTCTAACAAAGTACTCAGGTACTAACTAATGAAATCTGATGTCACTTTCTACCTCTTCTACTTTTTACTACATTTTTCTTTCAGCTTTAGTTACTTTTACAACATTTTTCAAGATTTTTTACAAAACATATGAAGATGTCCAAGTGCAGCTGACAGCATCAGTCCATTAATCAGTGAGTGGACTGACAGAACATGAAGCTGAACTCTTGTGATGATGGTTGGACTCATTTTTCCTGTAAAATCATTTCCTGGCTGCAGCTTCTCAGATGTGAAGATTTGCTGCTTTTCCTTTGAATGATTTGAATCATGTGAATGTGTTTTAATAATGTTGAGCTTTGGACTGTTGGTTGGACACAACAAGCATTGTGAAGGTGTCACTTTGGGCTCTGGCTCATCGTGACGCCATTTCTCACTATTTTCACTATTGTTACAAAGCAAAGGATCAATGGATTAATGGAGAAAATAATCAGCAGATGGATCCAGAATGAAAATAATCATCAGCTGCAGTCCGATACAAAACAGTTCAAAATGAGCTCCAACAGTAAAATCCTGCTTTTCCATGAATGATGAGGAATAATAATCTAATGATAGAATATATAATAGTACAACAGGCACAGGGACATTTTACTGTGGAAATACTTTAACTACATGTTACTGATTATACTCACAGACTTTTACTGAGGAACAGTTTCACTACAGGACTTTTACTGTGACACAGTATTTACAGTGTGTATTAGTACTTTTACTGCAACACAGTATTTACAGTATGTATCAGTACTTTTACTGTAACACAGTATTTACGAGGGGTATTAGTACTTTTACTGCAGTAAAGACCTGAATACTTCCTCCACCGCTGTAACTAAACATGACTGTTTCCTCTGCAGGCTGCCGGCGGAGCGACTGCAGCTTTCAACAACGCCAGACAGACCAGAGCCGCTGTGGGAAAAACTCTGCACGACATCAGCGGCCTGCTGGCCAACATGAGTGAGTTTTGATGTGACTGAGCAGAGGACAGCTGCTCTGTTCACACCAGGCTGGCTGCTGCTGTCACCACTGCTGACTGCCCCCATGTGGCCAGAAGTCATTACTTCTGGTTTAAACACCCTCTGCTTCTCCTCCTCTTCCCCTCAGACCAGCCCGGTGTGGTGGACGAAAAGCACCTGAAGCAGCTGGAGGACTCTCTGGCCGGCGCTCAGCGAGACGTGGAGGGCCGCCTGAGGCCTCGGCTCAGGGACATGGAGGAGCAGGAAGCGGCCCAGCGGCGCCGGCTGAACGCCATCAACCTGGACATCGACACCATCCTGGGAGACATCGCTAACCTGGAGGACATCCTGAATGCCGTCCCCAGCGGCTGCTACAACACCGCCCCCATCGAGGAGGCCTGAGGACCGCCGCCAGTCATGTGACAGTAGGCCCACCTGCTGCCGAGTTCTGGTCTCACACAGTCCTGATCCACAATAAGATACCTGCCATTTAATCTACCTGGTTATTAACAATGGGTGCTGAGTGATTGGCCTGTTGGGTCCAACTAATGTCATAATAATATATTATACAAATTAAGATATTTTAATACTTTAAAAACTTTATTTATTGCGTCTTTCCAGAACAGTCTTTATAAAGAGAGCATGAACAAATTAAAAGTCAAATCAAAGTTATAATTTCAACTATTATAAAAAGACAAAGACAAGAGTGAGTTAAGGCTTCCTGTGGTCGTCGTATGAATCAGGCACCAATGAAATGCTGACTGGATCCTGCTGGGAGGAAGAGGAAGAGGAGGAGATTATAGTAGTAAGTATTTCATTGGTACTTCATTCACACAACAACATCCCGCTGTAAACAGCAGGTCCTAATCCAGCAGCTTTTAGTCCAGGAACACTACATCCTACATTTCCCATAATGCACCTGGATGGTGTTTTTCATTAGCGCCTCCCTGCCTGGTAAAGAGACGCACCTCATTTGTCTCCAAACCTGATGTAGAAAGTTTCCTTTGAGTTTTAATTGGAGAAAAGCTCATTAAGATACATGAAGGACAGAAATGAGTTTTTTTCTGTCAGAGTATTTCAGCCACGTGTGACCTCAACACTGTGGCTCTTGTTCCTGGTTTTTACAGAGTTTTTGTGTTTCACAGTAAATACCAGAATGATCTGGAAAGACCAGATGACTTCGATAGATTTTATGTTGGAAAAGACGCAGGAGTTGATTCTGCTGCAGCTCAGCCCGTCCGACAGATTCAAATAAGAATTATTGCACATAACTACTGAAAACCTGCTTTTTATTCTTTAATTACCATGAAAACTAATGACCCTTCAGGTTGTTTAGTATAAAAATAAAGTGTGATATGAACTATGTTTTTGTGTTTATACATCTGATTATGATGTGATGTGAAAGTATTCTATTTATAACTGTACAGACACTTCATCAGTGTTTTACCTCTTTGAACTCAGTGTTTTTTTCGTTGTGTTGAGACTCATTAAAGAGGCTGACCAGCAGAAATATTTATATTAGAACGGCTTCTAAATAAAACCTGTGGCACTTTTTCTGATAAACATGTTTTAGTCTCATTATTTATATTTATGTATCAGACATTTCTGTATGAAGCGCTGCTGAGGTTATGGAAGCCAAATCCTGCCCAAAATAAATGGATGAAAAGTTAGAAATTATAAAAATAACAGTAATAATAATAATAATAATAATAAAGAACAACTTCATTTTATCATTTCATCTCAAGAAAGTATGATTATTATTAGAGAGCACAAAGTAACGCAAATTACGCAAGTTTTTTGTTGTTGACGTTAATATTTCCGAATAAATAAATCTAGCATTTATTCTTTTTAATAATCACTAGATCACTGGGTTGGCAGAGTGGTAGTAAACTCCCATCTCAAGTCCACAGTGAATCCAATGAGTTTTTCACTTCAGACGATAGTTTGGTTTTATTCTGCACCTTCGACCTGCTGCCTTAAGATCGTCTGGTCCACAGTGACGCCTCTTATTTATGATGTATAATATTTTAAAGAGTCGGTCTGGACCTGCTCTGTGTGAACAGTCTCTTTAGATAACTTCTGTTATGATTTGGGGCTATACAAATAAAACTGACTTGACTTATTTCAGATTCCAGATTCCAGAACACCCCCCCCCCCCCCACATAGAGAGCATGGGGCCATATTACTACAGAATAGACCTTCTTTATTGTATTGGAATGACAACATGAACTGTCCCGGGACATGCGGGAAGGATGAAGGCAGCTCAGACTGACTTGAGGTCAGTGAGGTGGAGCTGATGCATTCAAGGTCACGGGAAAGATAAGATGCTTATCACTTTGATCTCGTCAGACATAAAGTTGGGACGTTTAACGTAAATGTTTCTTCTATGAAAACGTCAGATTATGACTAACACACCAACACGTAGACAGATTAGTTCTGTACACACACAGCAAAGCAGAACTGCAGCCATTAGAGAGCTCACCCTGACGAATCTGAAGAGCCATCAGAAGAGTCTCAGGTTAACCCCAGTGTTAACTCTAACTCTGGATTGGACACCTGAGCTCTGGGGGGGGGGGGAGATCAAATTTTAAATCATTTAAGAATCAGCAGGGTGGGAAAGATATTTACTGAAACATTTCTTTAGTCAGTTATATAAATGCTGTTTAACTATTAATAATATTAAATTCAATTTCTGTGCTGAGGACACACACACACACACATTAAAAAGGACACATCATTTTTAAGAGTGCATTGCAGTTTACAATCAAAAGAATTCAGAGCAACAGAAGGCGGATGAACACAGAAAACTAGATCCATTTTCAGCTACGTTACAACAGAAAGTGACTGACAGGAACCTGACACACACACACACACACACACACACACACACACACACTCACTCACTCACTCACAGGAAACATGAATAAATGTAGAAATCATTGCTAATACATGTTTGACATTGACGAGACGTCGGTCTTCAGGACAAACAGATCTGTACATTTACAGAGTGAATAGAAAATGGACAGTCGTGGGTGACGATGATCCCCACCGAACTTTATATTTATATATTTACTTTTTGTGTTGTTTCTTTTTTTGCAAACACATTCACAACAGGTCATAATTCTACCAAGTGATAAACATTCATGCCAGAACCAAACTGTCTAAGCATGCAGTCTAAGGAGAGCTAACAGGAGCACATGAAGAAGAAAAAAACTACCGTATACACTCCACAACAACACTGCTGCCGAGCATTCAGTTTACAAAAGTTCCACCATCATCATCATCATCATCAATATGTCACATGATTTTCAGGATCCTAAAATCCTGATAAAAGACAATAATGGACCCCTGGGAGTCCATTCTGTCCCGTTTCAACGAGTGTTTGTCCTCAGTTTAACAGTTAGGTTACTTTCACCAGTCAACTTACAGAGCCTGAAGCATCAGTGCTGTTGCTATGGTTACCTGCAGGTTAATATACCTTTAGCACGGAGGTTAAACTGTTGACCTGAACTGTGATTGATGTGTCAGTATGTACAGTTTTAGCCGCAGAAGGACGTCGAGCTGAGACGTCTGTCGAGCTGAGATGATCCAGGCGTTAGAAGACAGTGGACCTCATGCAAGAACATTGTCTTACTGTAAACCTCTCACCGTGTGCTCAGACAGGACGCAAAGCCAATTACAGAGGCAGCGTGATTGCATACAAAGTCAATGGAAAGACGTGAATTTGCCCGCGGCAGCACGAAAGTTTCATCTTTTGCAGAAAAATGTGTAGTTTCCTGGGGCTTTAAGACTCGAGAGAACAAAGGAGAAAGATGGAGAGAAATAGGAGAACAAGTTCCTGCTGAAAAATGTGAAGGAATGATGAAAGGCCAAAGCTTAATGAGCGAGCTATCAACAGTTGAGTTGAAGTGAGGAGCTGCTGTTGTCTACTTGTGTCTGAAATCAAGGACCGATGGCTTCAACCATCACTATGGTATGTGTTAAACGCTTCACAGGCGCAGCAACGGAAGCCAGGATGGCGGCGCTTAGCCAACGACAGATCACATCGACCAGAATATTAGCAAATTCTATATTAAGATTCACATTTGTTTGATTACTTGATTATTATTTTAGTTTAAGTGGAAGTAAGACAGGACCACTTTCATGAATCAGTCATACGTGCCGCTACTTAACAATGAATGTGTTCGTACAAGAGGTTCTTGCATGAGGCCCAGTAACCCTGTCGCCTTCGAGCCGAATGCCACCCTGACACAGAAGAAGAGTTTTTCCCATCTGCCACTGGTACACTGAGCATGCCTGGCTGTGTCATGCACCCCCAAACTTTAATAAAGACAGATAACAAACAGAGGGAGAAAAATACATCAGTGACTCCTGCAGCCCTGAGGGATTACCTCCATACCCCCCCACCCCTTCATGGTAAAGTCACATGACACAGACAGAAGGAGGGACACTAATGCTCCTGTTGGAAAGCGACAGCTCAAATAAGAGTATATGTTTGACACAGAAGACAGAGAAGGAAGGTTTAGTTTTTCTTTCTGTGGGGGGGGGGTATATTTATATAGATGATGGTGGTTGTAGGTAGCCCCCCTCCCCCCCTCCTGTTCTCATGGGGGCAGGTTGTTGTCTCTATCCCGAGGCGTTGATGTACAGCTGACTCTGCAGGATGTAGTCGATGACGGGCTGGCTCAGGTAGTCCACAACATGGCCGTCACCGTGCTGCAGGGCCAGTCTGACGGAGGGGGGGCAAACATTTAATCAGTTTGTATATTCTACATTTGACCTGCTAAACTCTTGATCACTGCTTATAACAACCACGTATCTCCAAAACATCAACAAGTACCACCTTGTTTTCAGCTTTGTGGCAGAACATTTATGAACTGACGCAGTGGGCCCAGAAAGGAAATGTAATCCTCACAAACTCTGGAGATACATGCTTTCATGTCTTTTATGAAACATTTCTGTTTAATGGTTCAGTCTCATTAGCAGCTAAACAGGGAACTCTCAGTGCAAAATAATTGGGCACAATCAGTAGATTTGCTCATGGGGGTTGAAGTAAATGTGAACAAATGTTTCGTGTCCAATTACATTTTAGTGACTTTGATACTTAAATTCTGTTGATCAACAGCAAACCATCTTGACTGTGCTGACCTTTGACTTGCCAGCTACAGTAGTTCACCTACTGGCCCTGCATGTATGTTACCAAGCTTTTGGTATGACCAGGTATTACCCAGAGTCACATGGCGGCACACCACAGGCGTACGCCAGCGTGTTAATGGTGAGGACCAAAGCTGACGTTACATACATACATTGGTCTCTAGTGATTGGTTAGGGAATATTGAATCCCTCTCCCCCATGGAAAAGGGTTAGAGTGGAGGCAACGTCAGACTAAAGGAGGGTAATGAGTTGACAAATTTGTCTGATATCAGGCAAGTCTTTGTGCTAAGCTAGGTTAACCACACCCTGGACCTATCGCTGAACTGGACACAGAGATGAACGGATGTCATCTGACTCATCTAACAACGTCAGAGCCTGATTGAATCTTCACCTGCTCTTGGTTGAACTGACGATGGACATTGGGTGGCTCATCGCATCTTTCACCACGATGATGTTGTCCTGAAACCAAGAGCACACAGAGATCAGAAGAGACAGGGAGGAGGACATTTGTCTTACATACAGTGTAGATATGGACGTCAGAGCGCGTGGAACCAGGTGTGAACAGGGACATTGTGCTCTGACCTTGTACTTGCGGAGAATGGAGGAGTGATTCATGATCCTCTCTGTGTCGGCTCCATCACGAGGAACCACCACTATCCCAAAATCGCCTACGATCACCTCCATCTGAAACCACAGAAACAGACTTCAACTGCCTGAAGGTGGTAACTGTGGCTCTCAGGGTCCCAGCCACACCTGAATTCATGACACATCAGTCCATCTCTTCCATCCGTCCATGATCAGTGGATTCGCTCACTAAGGAAAAGCACATTTCTCTGATTTCACTAATTAACCCTGTTGATCAATTAGACACCATCTTGACAGTGTTGACCTTTGAGGGAATAGAGAGAACCAGAGGGTCCAAAATGGAGGAGGCAATCGTACACTGGAACAAATATGTTCCCCTGAATGAACCATTTTAACTTATTGTCCAGTGAGCAAATAAGCCACTTAGGAAACTAACTGCTGCATCACAAGTTTACAGCCCTGACTATGTTGTGAGGATTCGCAAATTAATTTTTGCTGTGTCACTTTGTGGTGTGACCAGGCAGTTAACTGTCTAACAAACCAACCAACCAAACAACAACCTCCCACTGATCATTGATAGGCATTTCACATGTAGGCTACCTGTGATGTGTTACCATCAGATAAAAAACACATTTGAACTTTTGACGTCCAGATGATGCCTGGTAGATAGTCTGGTAACATTTCTGTTAACTCCTTAGCTCAAATTAATAAGTTGTGTCATTTCAGTTCAAATAATTATCTTAAAATGACAAATTATTGTACTATTTATATCAGTTATTCCCTCAATGTAGCTCTTGCTCATGTTTTATTTGCACTGGCAGATGCCCCCCTCCACATTAGACAGACTTCCACCTGAACTGCAGTGTGGCGAGCCAATCACAACCATTTACCTAATATGAGGCAGGTGACTGACAGAGAGGGGCGCCGTTGAGGCGTTTTCGTAAACATCCAAGATGGCTGCCACTGACGTGGAGCGTTCTGTTGAATCGGTTATCGCATCAGTATTAAATGGACTAGAGGTTAATTTTTCTCTAAAAGAAAAACAAACAACTGAAAGGTTCCAGACTAAAACTAGTCTGGCGATACCAGGCTATCAATTATAGTTAATTACGGAGTTCAAACCCTGAATTCCTTTGTTGGCTCAGATGTTTTTACACGGTGGTGAGCTTGTTAACACTGTTCAGAGAAGAATAACGCTGCATGCTGCAGATGTTTCCTTTGTCAACATCGAAATGACCTGTCGGTTATTACGAGTTCAGAGGAAAGCGCTCAGGGGCGGGGCTACACGTGGTGGGGGCGGGGCTACATGGTGCTTACATCACTGTCCTTCCACAGGCCAGGGATGCAGAAGGACTCCAGGAGATCACTGCCACACAGGAGCAAGATGCGTAACTCTACAGACGACAAACAGGCAGGAGGAAAGAGACACGTCCTCAGTAAATAACATGTTTACAACATGTTTACTGGATACAAACAAACCAGAAGGAGTTCAGACACAGCAGGAAGGAGGCAACACAGGAGTCTGTTCAGGTTCAGACCCTGAGACCACTCACCGATCTCCTCGTATCTCATCGCAGTCCCCAGGTTGGCGTTTTCATCTGACACAATGGAACAAAATACACATGTGATTCAACATATGGTCAGTTTATACGATGACTGGGGTCTGGACTGTGCCACCAGAAAAATGATATACTTTACAATGTTCAATTATAATCATGTGATACGATTTTTAAAAGATATTATAGATTAATTGGTGAACTACATTTGTATGTTATTTATGTACTAATACAGTTAAAGTATTGTTGTTAATTGTTGGCAGGAGTCCGGCCAATCACGGCTCCTCTAGCTGCTCTGTGATGTGGACTTTTTTTATTTTTGGCACGCTGCTGACACATCTTTATATTAAAGTGTTTCATGAAATACAAACTGTTCATGTTGAATCAGGAAACAAATAAATGAATTAGCAGAAGTACACTAATTATTAACTCATCATTTTAAAGACTAAAAATGGAGGCTGGCAGGGTGAACTACAGAATACTGGCTGTTTCTCTACTCTCTTCATTTTTACTGACGTCGTGTCGTCTTCTTACCGACGAAAGTGAAGCGCTCGATCTGAGGGCGGACGCAGCAGATCTTCCCCAAATTCTCACTGATCTTCCCCCACAGTTTGACTGAGCAGAGGAAGTAAGAAGAGCCAGTTTAGACAGATTACACTCATTAACAAATATGAACATTTCAACAGTGAGGCACTCTGATCATCATCCTTGCTCGTTAAGAATCTGAGGCTACATATAAAAGTTTATGCAGTGGTGGGATGTAACTAAATACATTTACTAAGTACTGTACATAAGTGCAAATTTGAGGTACTTGTGCTTGTGTATTTTAATGTCATGCCTCTTTCTACTCCACTACAGCTTTATTTACTTTACAAATTAAGATTTGTACACAATAATGCAATAATGTTTTTATGTAAGTGCATCATTGTGATGATGGTTGGACTCATTTTTCCTGTAAAATCATTTCCTGGCTGCAGCTTCTCAGATGTGAAGATTTGCTGCTTTTCCTTTGAATGATTTGAATCATGTGAATGTGTTTTAATAATGTTGAGCTTTGGACTGTTGGTTGGACACAACAAGCATTGTGAAGGTGTCACTTTGGGCTCTGGCTCATCGTGACGCCATTTCTCACTATTTTCACTATTGTTACAAAGCAAACGATCAATGGATCAATGGAGAAAATAATCAGCAGATGGATCCAGAATGAAAATAATCATCAGCTGCAGTCCGATACAAAACAGTTCAAAATGAGCTCCAACAGTAAAATCCTGCTTTTCCATGAATGATGAGGAATAATAATCTAATGATAGAATATATAATAGTACAACAGGCACAGGGGACATTTTACTGTGGAAATACTTTAACTACATGCAACTGATTATACTCACAGACTTTTACTGAGGAACAGTTTCACTGCAGGACTTTGAGTTTGATCCAGAGGAGAAACCCCTAAGTGCTCCTTTAACGTGAGCCCTCATTGATGGAGGGATGATGAAAGTGGAAACATGGAGACTCACCGGCTGTGGGCTTGTGATTCATGTTGTTGTGGTTCTGGTAGATGGGCGGATTCTGGTTCTGAGGCTGACCAATCACAGGAGTCGTTGATGGCGTGTTGACGTTGGACAGAATGCAGCCGGTGACTCTCTGAGCAACAGAAACGTCTCTATCAACACTGGTTCATTTTAATGGAGGTGTGACAAACTGTAAATCATCTTAATAACAGACAGAGATGGGAATATGGGGGAGTTTCCATGGTAACCACTGCACATAGATATTGCTGATGGTTGTTCAGGTTCTGAGAGAAACATTGAGTTTCTTGGTGATATTTTAGATTACAAAACTAAGATGAAGGTTTTACAATTCTAATGAAAGAGAAATATTTTACAATATTAAAGTGACATTAAAAATGACATGAAAGAATGTAAAGGTCACTCTGAAGTCACTAAACCTCATATTTGAAGAATATTTTACAGACTTCATTTTTGCTAGTTTGATCCAGCAGATAAACAACTTTTCAAGATTTTTATATGAATTAAAACATCCAAATACTAAATTCTTATTTTCCCTGCTGCTGTGATGAGAAAATGTCTCTTGATTGACTTAAATAAGTCGACAGAGAAAATGAAATAAATAGAAATGATAATGATGAGTATCTCCTCACCTTCATCAGGTCACGGTGATGCTCCAGCACGCTGCAGGTGGGCTGCCAGCTGTCCTGGTAACACTCCCAGGGATCCACCCTGCACCAGACCACACAGACAACAACCCGACTTAAACACCCTCAGACAGACAGCAGGCGTGTCGGAGTCAAAGGGCCATACAGCTGGTTTCAGCTGTATATTATTAACTAAACATCCCATAGTATAACGTGTAGAATGAAGGTGACTCACCTGATCCAATCAGAGGACTGGACAGCCATCTGACACATAGTGAGACGATGTCTGCTGGGCACTAAACCCTGCAGACACACACAGATATTCAGTTAGTGTTTAAATTCAGCCTAGCGGTCATGAAGGTCGTCCCTGTGCTCTCATTTCTGCTAATAATATCAGCTGACAGATATAATTAAATATCTGTCAGCTGATCATACTGATCTGATCAAAACGATTAGACTGATCTGATACAACATCCCTGCAGTTTTCAGATTCACCGTCTAGTTAGAATACTGCAGATCTGTGTTAACTGAGGGTTTCATTAGACAGATTTTCTCTTCGTGATCTGTTATTTAATCTGTATCTCAGATATTTTTATATTCAGGGAGAGTCGGATGTCCTTCAGCAAAAAACACATTTAAATTCTCATTTCCATTCAGTCACATGTGAGAGATGTTTACATCAGATTTTATAATCCAGCCCGGATTATGAAATAATGAATTTACGAACAGATTAATTTAATTAACACATTAGCTGGTTTATTCAGCGTGGTTCCACTGATCTGAGCACAAACATATTCAAACATACAGAAAGATCTAAAAATGAAAGACCACAGCTGCACGAGCACCGAAGGATCCAACAGGGCTGATGAACTCTGCTGACTAAAAGACTAGGAAGAAGAAACCAGTGGACTGAGTTCCTGTCGAGGCTGAGGACAGACTTCACATCTGTGATCAGAAACACACAGTCCTCAGACCTCCGCTCACCTCCACCTGTTCGAACCGATGGTGGAAAAAACGTGATAAGCATTTGACTTCATGTGTTGGATCTAAAAAAATCAAGAAGCTTGTGGACATTAAAGTGAACTACGACTCCCAGGGTGCATTTGACTGCCAATCACTTGGGGTTGAGATGATTTTAGAATCCACAGTTTAAATGAATTTTAGATTCCGAGTCAGTTTTGGATTTTGTTCAAAGCTGCAACACTGAAGCGTTTGGAGTCTTGCTTACCACAGCAACAGCAGCCGAGGCTTATGGGTATTGTAGTATTTTGAGATGTCCACCAAACTACCTGCAGTCTGATTTCATCAGCCAGAGTCCTGAGCTTCTGTGTTGCATGTGTCTTTGTGGATATTTGGTTTCATTTTGGACTGTTTAAAGTATATTATCCTACTTTGTTAAGGCCAGTGATGTTTTTAATGTCAGGTAAACAGCCATGTGTTCTGTACCCATCAAAGCTTTTACATGACAGAATGATCCATTTACACTTTAACTATTTAAATGATTTTATCAGCCATTTGTTCAAAGATGAAGAGTGTTTCACTGTCGAAAGCGGGGGGGGGCTGGAGTAACCTCAGCACCCCCTCCTGCAGATGTGGTATAAGTAATCAATACATGTGCAGTATACAGTGAGTATACACGTATAAGAAGTATTAAAAGCTGCTGTTAACCCATCACTTCCTGTCTGAAGCCGTGGATAGTCTCTGGCAGTGTGGTATCAGGTCTGATAGAAGTTAACACATTAATAATTAATGTGAATAAACATGAATAAACAATGCAGCTGCAGGTAAAGTACTGATGCTGAGAAAATCACATCTGAAATGAGCAGCAAAGATTCCTCAAACTGTGTTTCTGTGGCATCTATTATTCATGTTGTGTGTTTCTTCAGAGGCAGAGCTAAAGTAGGACAAGAGCTTCATTAATTCCTGCAGGAAGCCGAGTGGAAAACAGCAGCAGAGAGCTGCAGCTGCATGCAGGACGCAGATATCTGCTGCTGGATGTGATGTTATCTGCTGTGTGAACACACTGACGCAGTAATCTGACTTTGTGGAGCCTCTGTCCCATGTTTTTACCATCATGACTTACAGGTTTTCCGTAGGAGTCGTGCACCGGTGAGATGATTCCTCCGATCACGATGAAACGACCTGTTTTGTGCAGATATTCTCTGGCTTTTTCTGCAAACACATAAACACAAACAAAGTGTGAGGATGAAATGTGAAACACATCATGAAGGTAACACAGAGTCCTCACTGAGTCCTGAACCCAGAGCGGACCAGACTCAGCACGTTTACCCAAGGAAAGTACTTCACTGCTGTTTCCATGTCCGGCAACTTTCTGCTTCAACTCTACCACATCAGAGGGAAATATTTTACTTTTTAATGCACTACATGTATCTTTCTCATAAAAAACATGGAAGCTTATAAAACATAATCAATTGTTAAAGATTAAACCACTGGATTCCAACCTTTACAATACATCAATGTGTAGTCGGGGCCTTTATCATGTCTCAGATTAGTTCATTCAACAGACATTTCACGTCAAACTCCTCTCATGGTTTCATCTCAATAACTGTTCAATGATCCAATATTTTACTAAAAATCAAAGATGAGAGAAAAGTCCAGAAGCTGAGAACAGGTTTGTGTATCAGAACTTATACTACATGAAGCTGAGACTCTGTACTTTACTGCTGATACTTTAATATTAACTTGAGGTATTTGAACTACTTTAATGTGATGAATATTTTCCTCTGTACACTGACAAACAACACATTTTCTCCTTTAGGTCTGAGGAATCATCCAGATGAACCTACAGACAGCTGAATGAAGCCGGTTTAGACTTTAGCAGAAAACCCTCAGTTTAGTCTTCAGGCTGCCTCACTGAGTGCTGCTCAGATCAGATCTGACTTGTAGCTGCTGGCTCGTATTTGGAAAACTCTGCTTCAGGCTTCTTCTGCGTTCCCAACGAACTTTTCAATTGAATAGTCTGTTGCCATGGCGGCGGTGACGCTAACAAGCTCTTTGAGCAGGAATGTGATTGATGGAGAGTTTTTGTCTGACTTCTTGGCAAAGTTTCACTCTGTTGCTGCAATCGTTGGGAATCTGAGAGTAAGAACTTGTAAACTGTTCAAACAACAACAAATCAAATCATATTACCACACTCAGACATACTGTTAATTATTATTTTCATGTTGTTGCTGCATTACAAAATATTGTTGACATGGTGGCTGTTTTTGCACTATAATGTTAACACTCTTTGAGTTAGAATTTGAGAAGAACAGTTGAATGAACGTTGGTATTAAAGCAGCGTGGCAGTGATCAATAACATGTGTCTGTTGTTCAGTTTGTTTGACATATTATTCCCACATTACCTCATTATTCAAAAACACTTTATTTTGTAATAAATACAGAACCTTTTTCATAATTAGACAATCAGTATATCTTATTGAATTAAGAAACTTCTCTTTGAAAATTATTGTTTGATGATTATATGTATTGATTTATTGAGTACTTTTACTTTAAGTACTGTAAGTACATGTTGCTACATACAACATATGTTTTACTGCAGTATTGAGTATTTCTCCCACTGCTGGTCACAAAATCTGAATTGGTGCAGCTTTAATGTGTTATTTCACCAAGTCTTTCATAGATGAATATTTAAACAAGATAAAAGAAATGTTGGAGGTTTTCGTGGTTATTAATTCTGCACCTTCGGCTCAGGAGAAGCAGAAAAAAGGTTGCATGTGACTTCACCCAGAGGAAGACACAGAGACTGAGGAGCTACTGGTGAAAATAGGTCACAATGGGAACAACATGGCTGCTGTGCTGCTGCAGCATTAAACCAAACATCCACATCAAAGATGATGTGAGCGCAGGAATTCATCCCAACACAGATCCTGTTCTGACTGCAGAACTGTGGCTGGAATACTGACGGAAAGCCTTCAAACAGAGAGACATGGTTTGTCTCTCTGTGCTCTGAAAGCTCACCACGAGTCAGCTGACACCCACATGACCCCCCCAGCCCCCGACTGAACGACATGCTGTTAGCTGGCCTGTCATTGGTCGTTATTTCTGATTTTCAAATGCCACATTTGCCCTTTTCTGTCCATTAGAATCAGTTTCGAACACATTTAAGAAGAGAAGCGTGATGTGTGGACTGATTTCAGAGTTATAATAGTTGTAAACATGTTTTCTGGTGAGTTCCAGGATCTAGTTGAATCATTCAACCTGTCACAATCATTTGAAGGAATTTCAAAGGTCATATCCTTGACCTGTTGGTTTACTCGATGCCTTTGTATTGGAGCACCGCTCCTATATCCTCCTCTTCTTCGTTTGTAAACCCCCCCGCCCCCCATACCCCATCATACAATCTTGCGTTTCTTTACTCTGCAGCCAAATTCAGTGACACCTTCTCCAGTTGTTCTATTCCCATTACAATATTTCCACAAAGTCTGGATGAATTATGTACCTCTGATAACCGTCTTTCCATCCTTCACCACTTTGATCCAATGAAAACCAGGAAACTAAAATCAAACACCCTCCACTGGTGGGTTGATCCCCCCCGATGCCTGCAACGCCTGTGCAGAACATATGAACCCACATATAAAGACATCATGGCAATCGGTCAGAGAGCAGTAAGAGACGCAGGATCAGCACACCCGTCTGACGTCATTTCCAAAAATAATAATAACCCCAAAATCTAATTCAAGGTCATCAGCTCTATTCTCAATGGACCATCCAGAACACAGCTCGATCCTGATTGGACAGAGACATTTGAGAGTCCAAGATTTCACCTGATCCACCACATCTACCCACCGTCAACAATGATCCTGTTTCCCTCAGCCAGTGTCAAACACGTTTCAGCAATCGCTAAATTCAGTTCTCAGATGAAATCCTCCCCCTGTGTTTCAGACATTACTCCAGCTAACCCTCACTGTCGGCCCTTTTATTTAACTGATTATTAACAGTTCTCCAAACTGTTCCAAAAATACAATTATTTAGCCGCCTGTGAAACAACCTAATCTGGACCCTCCATCACTCAGTAATTACATACTAAACTATAAATGATCATTTTTATCTAAAAGGTGCTGGAGAAAGTCATTTCAATCCAATTAACCTCTTGTATGAACAATAACAATGCTTTGAACAGTTGTCAGCGGGCTTCCCAGCACCTGAGAAGGTCTCTAATGACCTACTTTCAACAGCTGATAGAGGTGACTGCTCTGATCTGTGCGCTGTGTTCGACACGATTGATCGCTCTGTCCTCCAACGTCTACAAACTCGGGTCGGTCTACAGGGAGCTGCTCTACATACCTACATATGCTCCGTTCTTACCTCTCCAACAGACCGTTTCAGTTGTGATAGCAGTTCCTCTGCTGATCATTTTATCTGTGCAGTCCCTGGAGGGTCCATTGTTGGCCCTCTGTTGTTCTCAGTATACATGCTTCCTCTCAGCCAGATCCTGATCCAGCACCATGGTGTTTCCCATCACTGTTATGCAGATGATACACAGCTATATGTTCCTCGCCTGCCTCTGTGATGTAAACTGTTGGATGTCCCCAAACTTTTCAAAGTGAATGATGATAATCTGAAGTCATAGTCTCTGGTCCAACATGCCCTCCAGCTCAGTTCACTGTCTAAAAACATGAGGTTGCTGGAAATCCTGGTGTCATTTTTGATGCAGATCTCTTTTTTGGGGCTCATGTGAAGAACGTTGTTCAATCTTCTGCTTCTTTTCAGCTGAAATCCTTCCTGTCTCCTGCTGATTTGCACAAAGTTACTTATGCTTTTATTTTTCCCGCCTGGACTGCTGTGATGCAGTTCATGCTGGTGTCAGTCAGAGCTCCTCCACCGACTCCAACTGCCGAACGCTGCTGCCGGATTTCAACAGGCATAAAGAAACACGATCACATGAGTCCTGTGCTAACTGACTTCCACTGGCTGCCTGTTTAATTCCGTATTGACTTTAAAATGTTGAAAATTGATCACTTTTAAAGCTTTAAATGGCCTCGCTGCACATTATATTTAGAATTTATTGACTCCCTATGTTTTATCATTTCACTCTTGCCTCTTTACATTTTTAACATTATTTCGTCCCTTGATGTTTTCCTTGTGTGTTTTCTATTTGTTTCATTTTTATCTGCTGTTTTTTTGTGTGAAGCACTTTGTAAACCTGTTAAGAAAAGTGCTCTACAAATAGTTTATTATCATTATTACATTATTACTGTACTGTGTACTGTACTGTTTTAAAGCGTTAATTCGATTTAGTGTTATATTGTAAAGTGTTTCAGCTGTTTTGTCCAGTCTATATTATAACTACTGAGTTTAAAGTGCAGACTTTTTTAAGGAAAAACCTCCTTAAAATGTACAAACACCTTTGAAACCTTAGAGGACCTTAATGTTTCAGTAAGGAGGGGGGATTCAAGGATTCACTTTAAATTAGGTCATCATTATTGGATAAATAAATGGATTAGGCCTATAATACATGAAAGGGTTTTCACTGGGTTATCTCCACAATTAAGGGGTTTAAAGGGTAAAACCCGTCAAAAATTTCCAAAAGGCCTTAATTTGTTTCCCTTAATTGAAATCAATGCCCTTTTAAGGTATACATTATGGAAAGAATCAACTCTAAGCAGTTTCTACCCCTTAACAGGCCCTGAACCATGCAGACAATCTATTAAAACAACTATATATTACTGTGCATTAATAATCCACTAATTACCACCTTAAAATAGCGTAGTTACATCATTTACTTAGAGACAGAAAGTGAAAGGATTCTCATAAAGTGAGCTCAGTTTTGGATGCCATGTTTCATCTCCAGATGACAGAGTGAATGTTATTAGAAAGGTTGATCATTCACCCACAGCTGCTCGGTATGACGCAGGAACCCGCCGCTGAGCAAGGCACCACCCGCCCTCACACGGAGGCTTTCTGTTGGGCTTGCATCATGTTTGTGAACATAAAGATCCTCTGGAGGATCCTCCCGGCGGATCCGTCAGGATCCCTCAGGAGGATCCGCCGGAGGAGGCTCGTTTCTGGGCTGCGCCACACGCCGCGCGAGGCCTGCGGAGCCTTAACACGGAACATTCCCGTCTTTTCCGTGTCAGACCGGGTTCAGACGGCGGGGATCCGGGTCACACTGTATTCTTACTGAGTGATTATGTGATGATTGATCTTTCTGCTGGTGTTTGTGTTGGAGCTGGAGGCGTCGCCCACTTCAGCACCACCCTGCTGGACAGCGACCAGCCCAACACACCGGACCTCATCCTGTTTTTCTGTTTAGCTCCGATTCACAAACGTGATGTTCTTTGTGATTTGTGAGGTTTCGTGTGATCTTTATCCTGTACACACACACAGCCCTGCCCCCCCCCCCCCCCGGCGCAGATGCTCACCGAACATATGGATGTGTCCCTTGGTGACGGGGTTGAAGCTGCCGCAGGACAGCAGGATAACGTGGGTTTTGGTGGATTCTGTCATGGTTTCTGTCGGTCTCTGTCTTCCTCTGTGTCCCTGTGTCCCGGTCCGGTCCGGTCCGGGTCCTGTGTGGCTCTGTGTTCCCGGGTCGTCGGTAGTTAGTAGCAGCAGCCGCCGCAGAGGAGGCGAGGAGGGTGAGTCTGCGGCAGGAAGCAGCGTCAGCCTGTTAAAGAGACACTCACCACATCACAGTCATGTCCTCATCACGCTTCACCCGGTCTGCCTGCAGTAGACCCGCTTTACCACACAGAATTAACCCAGTGTGTTGGACAGGAACATCCAGATCCTTCCTACACTTAAAGTAGTAATACCACATGTTCAAACATCACAGGTAGAAGTCCTCAACAGTAGAAGAAGGCCTGCTCATCATACCAAATGGATTATTCTCTGGATTATTATGATGCATTCAGGTGTAAACAGCATTTCCATAGAAGTGAAACCATCTTTACTTATACTGCAGGTCTATAATGTCAGTTAAATGTTTAACATCATGTTTTATAAACTGATCACATGTAATCTGCAAAGTAACCAGATAAATATACTGCATTAAACAAAGTCACGTGCATTACTGCACTTATAGCTTTTGTACATAAGTTAGGTAAATACAATAACTTTCCACCCCTGGAACTGTGTTTTACCGACACTATTAATAAGTTTTGTAGTCTAAGATACTACACATAAGTCTTACTACTTATACTTGTATATGCAAATCAACATTAATTTCTTTAAGCCACTTCTTGTCCCACTGGTTCCACTGTTACTTCACTAACAGACCACCAAGACAGGTTTACCAACCAACTGCTCGGGGGCCTCCAAACTCCAGAAACCAGGAGATCATATCACTCCCAACCAAATGTCTTTAGACTGGGCACCAGTTTATTTCACAATACATCTGCGAGTTACTGAGTCCTTTAAACACAGGACGGGAACCTGTTGGGACTAAAGGGGACCGAGCTTCTACTGTGAGAGAACTTCAATCTAGGAAGCACCTGCAGGACAAACTCACGCTGTAAAATCTGAATCTTCTTCTCAAACGTCTAGTTTATTGAAAGGCTATGAAAGAATGAAGTTCATTTCAATTAAAAAAAGCTGATTGTTTTCTGTATTTGTTTTTGATATCAAACAAAGTCAGTGATGCAGAAACCTGGGCGACAGTCACACTGTCAAAGGAGCTCATAAGCTCTCAAAGTGCCACGAACAGCACAGCGATGCACTGACTCTGGTTGGTCTGCAGCAGAAGGATCACAAGCTGTTTCACAGTTCAACAACCAGAAAGAACATAAGGAACGTGAAAAACTAAATCCAACTGTAGAAACTGAAGGACGAAAACAACAAAGTGACTGAGATCATCGCATCGTTTCTGTCCTCAGTGTGCACCGATGTGTTCATCACAGCCAGAGGGGGCGCTGCAGAGAGCCGACCCTGGGAACAGCAGGTAGATTCACAGTGACCGTTACCTGCCAGAAACTGCTCATCTGTGTGTGTTACTCAGTGTTTCCTCATGACTGTATGAATGTGAATACAGGTGGTCATTGACACAAAACCACTATTACATAAAACACCGTGGAGACAGAAGAGGACAGTTCAAGAGTGTGTGGAAATAAATACATATTGAAAACAATAAGTATTATAAGTATTATTTTATTTATTACTTATTTTTTCCTTCTACATTGGAGTTTTGGAGATAAAGCTGAAATATTTTCAGTGTCTCTGCTGTTGGTAAAAAGTTGTTTCAGCCTCCTGAGTTGATAATAAAGTGCTTCTGTTGAAATATAACTTGAGGTCGTCCCTCATTTCACTGCTTTCACCCGTTTGTTACAATGAAGTATTAAAACCTTGTAATATCACAACTCAAAATATTACGACATATAATTTCTAAAATTCTGACTTTATCTTGATATTTAAGGATACTGCAACTTTTTTCTTAAAATATTCAAAAATTTTTTCTTTTCCAAATCTCTGTTTGTTATAAAACTCTGTCTTAGTTGTTGGTTAATGCAAAAAAAGTAAAATAATAATTAAAGAAACCACAGTAGAAGCCAATTTCTGCCAGTATGAGACACAAATGAAAAGTTTGGGGTAGTAAAAATAAGGTCAGAAGGTCAAGAACATGATGAGATTTTAAACCAAAATTGTGAAACAGAAGTTGGCATTATGAGATAGTGAAAAAATACTGTTTCAAGTAAAAGTCCTGAACTCAAAATGCTACTTTCTTACTTAGCATCAAAATGTACTTAAAGTACCAAAAGTAAAAGTACTCATTATGCAGAATTATAGGGTTATAATTTAATTTCTAATTATTGATCACTTTATATACTGCTGGCAGTTTAATCTGTAATATCATAATAAATAATAAAAAGTATATTTTGTATTAATAATCTGAATCTTCAATGTAACTAGTTCGTTTTTTTTTGTATCAGTTACAGTGAAGCAGTCGCTGGCAATTAAATTCATATATTCAATAATCATTAATTCAATAATCTCAGACTCCTCTAATGCTGCTTATAGGCAGGTATGCATATAAATATAAATATTATATTATAAACAGGTAGTAATTAATATACATACGTTAAGTACATAAGTAAGCAGGTGGAGCCAGTGCAGAACAATATGTACAGTATCAATAAGTAGACTATAGTACAAGTACCACAGTATTACTAATAGAACTATTAACATAAGCTATCAAACAGATGTAGTGACGTATAAAGAAGCAGAAAAAGGAAATACTCGAGTAAAGTATAACTACCTCAAAATTGTACTTGAGTAGATGTACTTCAGAATCAGAATCAGCTTCTTTGGCCAAGTCTGAACACACAGCGTCCTAAAGCAGACTTACAGCACGAAACCACGAAACATTCAACTACTATGTACAGATATGAATACATATTGAAAAAGTATATATATATATATATATATAAAAAACACACAACAGTGGAGGGTGAATGTAACAGGCTATAGAGGAGGCTGCCATGACAGGCCCGCAGTGTTCAGCATGTTCAGCCATCTTAGTTCACTTTCACTGCAGATAATTACTGACATCAATCCCACTGTGACTGAACGAGTCAAAGAAGCTTTTTGATGCTGGTCCCAGTCACCAGCAACACCCCCCCCCCCCCCCCCCCGCAGTCCCGCCCCTCCCCCCTCCCCCCCCCCCCCCCCCCGCAGTCCCGCCCCTCCCCCCCCCCCGTCAGGCCCTGTGCGGGTCAGACAGGAACAATATGGCGGCGGGAGGAGCGGTAGCTGCAGGTCCACTGGTCGTGTGAGAGGCTGGAGATCCGGCAGGATGAACCTCTGCGCCCAGTTTCTACGGTAAGCGGGTCCCGGTGCCCTCCGCGGGGCCGCCGGGCGGCTGCGGGGCGTCCTGCCCGGACAGGTGAGCCCTCCGCCGGCGGCTCGGTCCTCCTGCTGCCGCTGGAGCTAAGCGGGAGCTAACAGCTAGCCTCGCATATCAACAAACAGACGATGCGCCGCGCGCCGTCTCTCGCGCTCAGGTAGGCAGGTGTGAGGGCCGTGTGGTCCGCGCGGGGCTCGTTCCAGGTGGGTTAGTGCTGGTTAGTGCTGGTTAGTGCTGGTTAGTGCTGGTTAGTGCTGGTTAGTGCTGGTTAGTGCTGGTTAGTGGAGGTTAGTGCTGGTTAGTGGAGGGTTTCAGGCAGTTTGTGAGTTCAGCGCCGCGGTGTGTTGTTGCTAGTTAGCTGTAGCTCGTAGCCTCTTTCTGCGGACGTCAGCTGAGCTCCAGGTGAGCGGCAGGTGAGCTGCAGGTGAGCTCCCGCCAGCTGTTACACATCAGACCGGTCCGTGTTAATCAGCAGCAGCCTCTCCGAGTTCGTGTGTAGCTGTCCGCTCCGTGAGTTAGCAGCGGGCGGTCAGTGTCGGCTGTTAGCTGGCTGACATGTTGTGTTTCTGACCCGGGAACAAGTCCCCCCCCCCCCGGACACCGTCGCCCCCTCCCAGGACACGACCCCCCCCCCATGTAAGCGGTCAGATGTTTCACCGGAGCCGCAGCATCACTGTCAGGTGTGCTCCTCTGACGTCAGCTGTTACTCACCTGTCCGTGATGAGGAAGCGCTGCGAGTCACTCACGATGTTAACACGCGCGAGGCCAGGTGTTGTCAAGCTGTCTGTCTGTCTGTCTGTCTGTCTGTGTGTCTGTCTGTCTGTGTGTCTGTCTGTCTGTCTGTGTGTGTGTGTCTGTCTGTCTGTGTGTGTGTGTGTGTCTGTCTGTCTGTGTGTGTGTGTGTGTCTGTCTGTCTGTGTGTGTGTGTGTCTGTGTGTCTGTCTGTCTGTGTGTGTGTCTGTCTGTGTGTGTGTGTGTGTGTGTCTGTGTGTCTGTGTGTGTGTGTGTCTCTCTCTGTGTGTGTGTGTGTGTGTGTGTCTCTGATGGACCTGTCTAACCTCCTTCTTCTTCTCTGTTTATGAGCAGACAGGCCGAGGCCCTGAAGGCTGACATGACAGGTAGGTTTGCACCATCACCTCAAACATGTTCTTCAGTGGATGAACCTGAACCTGAACCGGTACCTGACAGTCTGAACCTGAACCGGTACCTGACAGTCTGAACCTGAACCGGTACCTGACAGTCTGAACCTGAACCGGTACCTGACAGTCTGTGATGTTGGTTATTCACATGCAGGCACATTTTGTGTCTTGACCTGAGAGTTTAATCCTCATCAGTGCTGAGTTGAGATACTTGTTGCGTACCGACTGATGAATGGTGATTCCCGTCCAGTGAAAGTTGGTACCAAATACTTGACATAGTCTCGGGTCATGGGCACGCACAAAGACTGAGTTAGCTGTTCACATACGAAACTTTTTCACGTCCCTGAAATTTTTATTTTTCAGCTGATCCAATGTTTCGATGTACAACCTCCACATGGCTGCATAGACAGACAAAAAATGACAGTTAATTACATCACACAATATCGAATAACACCCACTGTCCCCAAACCAAAGAACGCATTATGTCCTAAAGAAAGAACGGTAGTTCAGATGATGAAAACGTCCCTTCGTCAGGATACAGATGAAGCCTTTGCTGTTCAGTTGTCTGCTGTGTCGTCCAGTTTTCAGTTTTTTTTCCCCAGCAGACCGGTGGATTGATTTGTTTTCCCTCAGATCTCACTGTTTGGCACCCTTTAAATTCACCTCTCACTTTACCTATTTTTACCATTCAGTTAGATTTTTAGAGCAGAGCAGCAGCTTCTTGTGGTGGCTGGATGTCTGCCAGAGTGTCTGGTGGAGGAAACTACTTTCAGCCGGCAGGCCTGAGCGCTCTGTGATGGTTTGTGCTTTGATGTTTTTCTGGAGGACTGCCTGACACACCTGATAATGATTAAATGGATCTCCAGTCTAAACAGGAAGACAAACATGTTGCACACGGTCGTGGCAGCTGTGTCTTTGATGTCGCTCCTCAAACTTCCCAAATGCTCTTTAAGATTGTGGCTTGTATCTCCAGTTGCAGTTTGATGTTTTTCTGGTCAAATTATTGCAGAACGATCGGTCTCTCACACACACTATAGGCACATGGCTTCAGACCAGGTTCAGGAGTTCAGATCAATTAAAGCAGCAAGTTCTTTGTGTGTATGTTGAGTGTGTTGCATAAGAAGGGGATGGTGATGATTTAACTTGAGCCAACAGTTTGGTTAATCAATTATTCAACTGCTGGTTCCAGTTTCTCTGATTTTCTGCTTCTTTTCTGTTGTGACTTTAGTTTTTGGACTGTTTGTCAAACATTAGACAATAAACTACAGATACATGATTTAAAGGTCTGGTGAGTTGTGACAGGTGTTTGTCATTATGTCTAACATTTTGCTTGTTCCTACACTTAGTACATTTTTAATTGTTAGGAGGCTGAATGAGCTCTGGCTTCACCTCTTCTGTCGTTTTTTTTGTCCACTTGTGATCAGCAGAAACAAGTCATGCACACAACATTAACATTTTAGCACCTTTTTAAGTTGGTATGTTGAACATCCAGCAGCTACAGAGCAACATGGTCCTTCATGTGGAGTCGTGTTTGTGTCCAATATTGTCTCTCTTTAAGCTCTGTTTTTTGCCTCTACCAACTCCTGAGGGAAATATCTGCCTCTGTAGCTGCTAAATGCTGCACTGTGTTCACCAGCTGCTCTCTAACTGAGTCTGAACAAGAAAAGTAAAGTTGTGGCCGGACAGATAAACAACAAGCTGAAACTCACTGTAAAGCTCAATAAAACAGAGGAGCTGCAGATTCAGCTGATAAACTCTCACACCATCACATTGTTTTCATGTTGTCAGTTCATACGTTATAAATTTTAGCCACTTTAAAGACCAAAATAAATTTCAGCTGAATTCAGTAGTTTGAAATTTGTTGATGCCAGTGCTCATATGATACTTGAGTTTCAGTTTTGACAATAACAGTATTCTTTTGATGCCTTACTTTTTACATCACAAAAAGGTCAAACTCATCAAATGTTAAATGTTTAAACACAGGCAGTGATTGTCTAAAACTGTCAAGAAATCTGATCAGAGAAGATTCTGACATTTGATGCCAACTTTCAGTACTCAGCACTTTCCGACACTCCCGTCAACTCCAACAACGTGTTGAGGTTCAGCGCTCAGACCAGACGTCGTGGTTTACCCATCCTGCTTTGCACTGCCCATATCCTACAGCTGATTTCCACCTGTTACCTGTCTGTGCGTTAGATTCGAAGCTGGGGGCGGCAGAGGTGTGGACGTCTCGACAGGCCCTGCAGGATCTGTACCAGAAAATGCTGGTGACTGACTTGGAGTACGCTTTGGACAAGAAGGTGGAGCAAGACCTGTAAGCTGCTCCGCCCACATCGCTGACAAACTGTGGAATTTTGGTTTATGGGGGGGGGGGGGGGGGGGGGTGTCTCTGTCATGTTGGTCTTGATGGTGTTTTTTTCTGTCTACCTGCAGGTGGAATCATGCTTTTAAGAACCAGATCACAACACTGCAGAGCCAGGCCAAGAACCGAGCCAACCCCAACCGCAGCGAGGTCCAGGCCAACCTGTCGCTGTTCCTGGAGGCAGCTAGTGGCTTCTACACACAGGTAAGATTCAGGTGGTGCTTGGGAGGGGGGGAAGTTCTGGTTATGGTCATTGAATGTAGTACTTTGCTGTTTTACCAAACTGAGCTGCAAAGAAATATTTGCAAAGTATTTATTTTTCATCAGTAAAATGATGAAAATGGTTTCCTCTCTGTTGTCTGGTTTTAGGAGCGATCAGTGCAGTTTCAGACTGTTGAGTGATTTTGGATAAATTCTTACACAATATATGAAAAATGTCACAATTCACAACTTTGATATAAATCGAGATGTAGTAAACTTTCTGACAAGTCATAGTGCTCATCACACTGATGCAACACTATATAAATCCAGTGAAGCCATGAATCAGTTCTGATCATTGATTGACAGCATTGCCCCCAGTGGTCTGATGGATGAAAGTCTCTGGATAAATGAACTCCTGTTGTCTCCAGTTACTGCAGGAGCTGTGCACTGTGTTCAATGTGGACCTGCCATGTCGTGTTAAGTCGTCTCAGCTTGGCATCATCAGCAATAAACAGAGCAACACCAGCGCCATCGTCACCCCGCAGCCCAGCTCCTGCTCCTACATCTGCCAGCACTGCCTCGTCCACCTCGGGGACATAGGTGAGAAAACACACGATTACATGTCAGTGTTATCAGAGCCAACAGCATCGGGTCTCTTAATATCTTTTTAATAATCTGTCGTGACTGATAGGACATTTCCCATGAAATCAAAACACAAATCTGTTAAAGGCTAAAACTCTTTGTCATCAAAGATCAAAACTACAAATGTATGGTCTTAATTTAATATATGTTTCTGTATTTCAGCACGTTACCGTAACCAGACCAGCCAGGCGGAGTCGTACTACCGACATGCAGCTCAGCTCGTCCCATCAAACGGTCAGTCTGACATGCTGCACTGCACACTGGGGGACATTTTTCTTTAACTTTGCGCTCAACCTGCTGCTGCTAGCAGTTTCCCCCTACATCTAGTCTTTGTGCTAAGCTAGGCTAAAGGCTTTCTTAGTATCTTCTTGGATGGTCTCATATCTAGAACCACATATGAGCGGTTTTTATGTCTCCACGTACAGCACTTTGAATTTCCTAGTTGTTGAACATTGCAGAAATTTGACTCTTCCTTCAGCCTAACATTTGGAAAATTAAAGATTTTTATTATATATATATATATATATATATATATATATATATATATATATATATATATATAATGTAATGTAGTGTTCCAGCAGGGAAGATAACACTCCGAGTAGAGCAGCCATGTTTGTAGTTTCTCCCTGTGCATGTGGTGTGATGCTCCTCTGTGTGTCCTGCAGGTCAGCCGTACAACCAGCTGGCCATCCTGGCCTCCTCTAAAGGAGACCATCTGACCACCATCTTCTACTACTGCCGCAGCATCGCAGTCAAGTTCCCTTTCCCAGCAGCCTCCACCAACCTGCAGAAGGCCCTGTCCAAGGCGCTGGAGAGGTAACGCCGAAGAAAATAACACATTCAACTAAATGCGGGAGTTATATTTTAATGCTCAGTTTTAATCGATAAGCCTGTTTGGTAAGCAGCCTGAAACTTTGTTCTTTCTGAGGAGAAATAAAAGCCTCTGGAGACTTTTAAACGTTTCAATAAACAGTCGTGTGACTCAGATGTTTTTCTTCTGTTTAAAATCCTCTGTCCTCCCTCTGTGTTTCTGCAGCCGAGATGAGGTGAAAACCAAGTGGAGCGTGTCAGATTTCATCCGGGCCTTCATCAAGTTTCACGGTCACGTCTACCTGAGTAAGAGTCTGGACAAACTGGACGGTCTGAGGGAGAAACTGGAGGAGCAGTTTCAGGTAAAATGAAACTCCCATTTTCAGTTCAGCATTTAGCTAGTTCTTCCTGGTTTTTCATGCATTCAGTTTGATTTCAAAGTATTTTAATGTAATTATTTGATGTCGTGGCTCGTTTGTGTGTGTGTGTGTGCAGAGGCTGATCCTGCAGAAAGCCTTCAGCTCTCAGCAGCTGGTCCACATCACCGTCATCAACCTGTTTGAGCTCCACCACCTCAGAGACCTGACAGCAGATGGCATTGAGCAGAGCTACAGCAGTGAGCAGCAGATCAGCTGGTTCCAGCTGCTGGGACTCTTCAGTGAGAGCCACATACACACTGATAACAAGATAGATAGATAGATAGATTACTTTATTCATCCCCGAAGGGAAATTAGGTCATCGTAGCAGCCGGTATATTTAAATACAATAAAATACAGTACAACAATAGAATACAATACAATACAATGCAGCAGAATAAAATAGAATAAAATAAAATAAAATAAAATAGAATAAAATTAAATGTTCCAGTATGTATGTGTGTGTGTGTGTGTATATATATATATATATATATATATACACACACACACACACACTGCAAGGAGACATTTAGTGCAGTTCTGTGGTGGTGACTCTGACAGAGGTAGATGAGTTGTAGAGTCTTATTGCGGTTGGGAGGAACGATTTCCTGTAGCGTTCCTTAGAGCAGCGGGGTTGAATGAATCTGTGGCTGAAGCTGCTCTTTAGCTTGTCCAGTGTTTTGTGGAGGGGGTGAGAGGGATTGTCCATGATCGCCAGCAGTTTTGCCAGCATCCTATCCTCCACCACCTCCTCCAGGGTGACAAGCTTAGAGCCAACCACAGACTCAGCTAATACTCACCAAGACTGTCAGTACTCCTGCTTCCATACTTTCACCACAGTGAGACAGGTTGAACACATCTTGGAGACATTTGAGGACAGCCACTGTGATATCAACGAGTCCATTGTGTGAAGTATTTAAACAGCAGATCTGCAGAGATGAATCTAGTCTTCAGAGACAGATGTCATTTTTAAGCCTGTAAACAGGCTCAAATTACTTGCTGTCGTTAACGACAGGTAACGTTAACACCTGTACCCAGTTGTTATGGGCTCAAGGAGCGCTGGCTGCTATGAGACGTCAACAATAACTTGTTTTTGTTGTGCTGCCATGTTCTTGTTGTCATATGAGATGTGTGATTGGCTGAACCTGTCTTATTGCAGGTGGAAAATCCTGAGAATTATATAAAATATATCAGTCATTCAGTCACAGTCGGCCTCCATCTCAAAGTAAAGTGTCCATCCATCACACCACATATAATCACCTGTCTCTTCCTGTTGCCTCAGTGTCCTTCCTGGGTGTCATGTGCAGCCGGGCTCTGTTCAACAAGAACCGAGGGGAGGAGATCATGGGAGAATGCCCTCTGCCGGCCATTAAAGTTTCTCTGGACTGGCTCAAACTGAGACCCAGCGTCTTCCACGAGGCCGCTGTCGACAAGAGGCAGTAGTAAGTCTTCTGTGCTTTTGTTTTAATGTTGTTGAGCTGTTCAGTAAATGTTTGATAGTTGGAAGTTAAACTCCTTCCTCTTCCTGTCTCTCAGTATCTGGCCCTGGCTGGTCTCCATCCTCAACAGTTTCCAGCCCAAAGAGGACGATGTGTCCTGTTCCTCAGGTAGGACACCGGCTGGTATTGATTCTTTATTAAGTTCAGTGGTCGATGTGAGTTCTGATCTGAGACCTCTTCAGGTTCCAGTCAGGCAGTTTTTAGAATCACGGACAACAATTAGAGGAATAAATGATTCATAACTTGGGGACGTTTCCCAGGGAGCTTCTCATGTCTGCTCACGTTTGTTTTGAACTTCCATCCACCCTGAATCTGTGATCAACACCCCTGAACTAGGGGTACGGTACGCAGAAATCATGGTTCAGTGTGTACCTCAATTTAGAAGTCACGGTGTTATGTTTTCGGTACAGCTGGAAAGTAGTTTATTCTTTAAATAAAGGAAAAAGTCTTGTCTATACTGCTGCAACCGGCTGCAACGTTCTAATAAAATATATTCTTAAATAAATAAAAAATATATGAAATAAATATCCATTATCCATTCAGAAGAATTAACTGTG